>JAOXXN010041964.1:0-23457 GCA_026770055.1 Myrmophylax atrothorax | reverse complement strand
AGGGCTAAGTTTTACCCTGTGGTGTGTGTTGGCAGAGAGAAATCTCCCTCACACCCAGGCCTGTAATTGCTTTTATCGTATAATAAACTTTATATAAAAATCTATCTGAGACTCTGTTTCTCACAGGGTGTTGAGATACCACTCAACACTTGCTTTCCTTTTTCTTCAGTAAGTCTGAGCCTTCATAGCTATCACCTGTGCCTGAAAGCCTACCGTCAGAAATAGGCTTTCTGATAAGCTCTAGTGTAAGACCAACTTCTTTTGAGAATTCTTGTAGCCATTTCCTTGGCAGATGGGAAAAAGTATAGGAGAGAATTACTCCCTCTAAGAAATAACAAAACAATGCAGTCATATAAGGACAGCCTGGGCAGTTAAAAACAGAACAGAAATTGAGCACTAACTATTCATCACACAGCACAAGGGGTAGTTTTCAGTGGTAAATTAAAAAACAAAGTGTTTATTTAGGACTTCTTCTAGGGAAAAAAGTTTTCTTGATAGAAGAACAGGTACATGAGTAGGAAAGCTATTTCTAGAATTCACAAATCTTGACATTTCTTAAAAGTTGCCTAAAAGTATTGTGAAGAAGTAATTGTAAATTAAAACTAGTTTTAAATAGAGAAAAGAAAATAATTGTTCAGTCAATAGGTATGAAAAATTGGTTCGTCTGATCAGATAGAGGCTTGGAGATCTTTGTAACCTATGTTAAGAAATCTTCCAGTTTCATAAAATCACAGAAATCAGAAAAAGAAAAGTAATTTGGTTGCCTTCTACGAATACACCCTAGTGTGTTCCTCATCTTGATGCTTTCTCACATCTAATTGGAAAAGATTCAAGTGGCAAAACTCTCATTACTTCCCTTGGGATGAGGGAGTTTAATTGACCTCATAGTGAGAAAATTACTTCTTCGAGTTCAGGAAGTAGTTCTGAAGAATGTGCCCTGGTAACCAATAGAGATTTACATAAAATCCCATTGAGAAGGTAAAGCTCCTTAATGTACTTTTTGAAGATTCAGTAGCCATATTACCTCTTGGTTTCGTATTCATCAGGAGTAAAAGCTGGCATGTGAACTGATCTGTCTCTGTTCTCTTGTGCACTCTCTATTACTTGCTGTTTTAACCTGCAATTATAACATCCATCTTTGCAGGAGGGCAGTGGCACCACATTGTCAAGGTGCAGAGGTGTACATCCTTCCATTTAGTTTTCCAGCAGGGACTAGCCAGCTCTGTGCTGGTAGGTTTAGAACTGAACTAGACTCATGTAAGAGTCTATAAATAAAAACCTGTATCCCACTTCAGATGCTGTGACATCAGATTCAATCCTTTATATAAAACTCTTACGGAATTTCATGGGCATAAGGCCATGAAAAGCAAACCAGTCTCAACTGAGATTTTAACTCAATGCAACACATTGCAGCTTAACAACATCAACGTCTAATCATTGATTCTGTTTTTGAGAAAAATCAAGAAAACAAATAATAATAAAACCAAGCAAATAAACAAACAAAAACATTATAAAGACGCTTAAGGAGACAGTTTTTCTCTCTCTTTCCCAGGCTCATCTTCAGTCACAACTCCTTTCTTTCCTTCTTAGTATCATCTCCTTTTTTATCACTGTCTGTTACATTCACCATCCCAATCCCTTTAGTTCAGCGATGAGCAGCCTGGGGATCTGGGGGCACATGTGTAGCGATGTGTATGACACTCCTTGTTTTTTATGCATTTTCTTCTTTGCCAGAAAGGGTCTTCCATGGGCTGCAGTTCCTCTGTGGATGTCCATACTCTGGCATGGGCTGAAAACGTTCAGGAATATCCCTGAGTAATGCTGCTGTCTTCGAGTGTCTCCTTTGAAATGTATCTCCAGTTCTGACCCCAGCAACGTTTCCTTTCATGTGCCTTCTCCCCTACTTTTCCCTCTTGCTGCTGCAACTTTTTTTTAAATAAGTGTGGGCTGGCTTTGAGCAGGGTCTCTCTTGCCTGGCTGTGGGTTTTTTTTCCAATGGGCAATGAGGTTTTGAAAATGGTCTCACAGACATCTGGAAACATCTGTGACTGGCACTGGGCAGTTCCCAGCAACATCCAGGGTAGAGTGCACTGTAGTTCCTTGTTAGGGAGCCCCATGCAGAAGGAAGTAGGATTCAGTACAAACTGGTGACAAGACTGATATAGCTCTTTTTACAGAGCTTTCAGTGTCATAAACCAGTTTGAAAGTTATGAAGAGAAATGTATTCTCTACTAAAGATCCTGATCAGTTATTCCCTACACACACATGCTTTTAGACACTTGGGAAGACATATCCCCATGTGTGCAGAATAGGGAGAAATTGAGGAACAGCGGGTCTCTTTTTCCTGCTCTCCCTTTATGTATCAGTGCTGTGGTCTGAGAAGAAATACTTTGACACAGAGAGAACATGGTAAGGTATTCCCATGGCAGTGGCTTTAGAGCAGCACTGTCTCTAGGTCTCATTGTGTTTGAGGAAATGTGTGAGGTTGCACAGACTGAGCAGTACTCATCATTCTTTAAGGTTATATTCAGAAATCTGGCAGGCACTCCTGGAGTATTGTTTCATAGGAAACATAGTATTTGCATGTGGAAAAATATATTAAATACCCATCCTTCTGTACCTTTATTAAGAATATCACAAACGCTTAATGTAGAAGCTCCTGCTCAGCTCAAGGTGCACTACTGAATATTATTTACTTTTAGCATTATGAGACATAAAATTCCAGTTTGCATTTGTAGCTGAGCTCTCAGAGGGTCAATGTTGTTTGGTGGTTATGAATTAATTTACTCTAATCACATAAGTGACTTCCAAAACTTGATCAGTCCTTTGGTCTCAGAATTTCTCCCCTTTTCTTGACTGACTAATTCAGAGATTTATTTGGTATTCTATAAATTTTGCAGTTGAAGAAGGAATTTCTCCTTTAAACCGATGCCCATGGTAGTAGGATCCTTAAGCTTGCACTTCTTCTTAGTTTGTCAGAAACTGGATCACACATGTGGTTAGCTGGATCTCAGTCTGGTAGTTGAAGAGAAATCACTTTGATTTTTTTTTCTTTTTAATGGCATTAAGAAAAGAATAAATTAAGAGAAAAATAGGGTTTATTTTGTTTTCTAATAAAGGTAATGGCTATAATTAGCTGAAATATAAAAAAACCCTCATGAGTCTGGATCTTTCAAGTCTTACTTGTCCTCCTAAGCAGCACACAACTTTATAGACTTGTTTGCCAGAACCAATTCATATGCAGTTTAGACTCCTACAGTAATGCAGTTACTGTGGGTAAATATGAAAATTATGATGAGATGATACAAAAAACTACATTACTCTCTCAGCCAGTTGACAAGTGGTTAATTTCTATCACCAAGACTCTTGCAGGACTTTGGCACAGTGTTAGCTGTTTTCCTTTGAGAAAGTTGTTTCATACAGTGTGATGTCAGATAAATATGAGTGACTAAACTCACCTCTAAATAATGCTGAAGACCCGGAGCTGCAGCATATTTGTAACATGATGAAATGTGAATCCAATGAATCTTCAGAGATTCCAGTAGAAGGCTTGTTATTCTTTTTTTTAAGATTTTCAAAAGCAGACACAGAAATTTCCATGTTGAATTCCTTTTTTCATGCATTTTTTGTGAAATGGCATATTGTCACTTAAAACACTTGTTACTTTTCTGCTGTATCATGCTTTGAATGTCAGGGTCTTCTCAGGTAATATTGACCCAGAGGTGGTCTCTGCTGAGCCTCTCAACAGTTCTTCATTATGATAAGACTGTAGGAGAGTGGAATTGTGATCATCAGGATGCTGTTCTGACATTTCAAGCACTACACTGTGCTTACTTTATCTGACATAACTGCAAATACCAACAGGACTTGCTGCTGTGCTTCAGTGACAACACATAATTCTGGCTAGTGCTGCTCATGGGGGATCAGCCCAACCCTACAGAATGCTAATACTCTTTGATTCCCTTTTCCAAGCACTGACACTCTTGATGGCGGTTTGTGTGTAGCAGAGTTAGAAACCTTGATCAAAATTTGGTTAGTTGTTTGGGAAATTTATGCACCAGATAAGTTACTCACTGGATTTCTGTCACGGTTCCACCTTCTGGACCTTCATGGTTTATCTTAGCATTCTCAAGTGTCAGAATGAATAATTTAGCACAGGAGACTAAAGCTATATATCTGACCAAATGAATGATGCTTACTCTTAGGAGCATGAAAGGTAGTTCTCAGGTTGAAATCTTTCTTTAAATTATTCTTGTTTCAATTAGAATATTTGAGCAGTTTCAAATCTCCAACATGTCAGAGAGATGAAGAATAGAAAAAAAAAAAAAACAGAAAACCATCTTTTCAACTTCCTGGAAAAATCTTTCCTAAACATTCTTTTAGTGCCTAAAATACTGTGAATAGAGATTTTTGCCACTTATCAGGGCCTACTCTGTGTGCAATGAAAAACTGTATTTGTAAAAGCAGTATAGAAGTAGTTATAGCTACACATAGCTTTCCTATTTTTCTCTAAAGCTTCTGCAGCTTTCCTGAATCCTAGCAGGACATATTTGATGCAGTGAGTCTCATCACTTTTGCTGGGTCACCGATTCCTGACTGTTTTATCAAGTGCCACTATTGGTGTCTCTTGGTTTTACTCACTCCTTTACAATAGAAGCTGCTAACTACCATCAGTGACTTTATATCAAAGGTCTTTTTTAGGTGATGTGATACGATGAACTCTGAGTGAGGCCTGAATGGCAGCTTGTAATTTAAGTGGGACTTGACAAACATTTCCACTTTATAATGATTCTATTAGAAGAGTGCAATCAGTCCATATGAACTAGTTTTGATTCTCCCCCAGAATTTATCCCTGCTTGATTAGGTTTTGTTGTCTTAATAAAAAAAACCCAAACCCCAAATTATAATACCTTCAGCATGTTCGAATTTCTCTGCTTTTGTTCAAACCTCATAGAATTAGATAAGGATTAGAACTCTCAGCATTTTCAGCAACTTCTAAATTTTGAGACCTCCAATACGTTATTGCTCATGGTTTTCTGGCTTGTCTTCAGTACAAGTTGTTTTGCTGTTCTAGGCTAATAGAAACTCAAGGATACACTCCAATAGCTTTCATTTACCCATATTTCTTCAGCCTATCTCCTTTTCACTACATAGCACGTAGAAAAAATTGTTTGCAGAGAAAACTTGAGATGAAAGAACTGTTAGAATTGTGGGAATAGATCTCTCCAGAACGGAAGGAACACAAAGAACCAATTAGAGAAGCAAAACCCAAAAATCTACAGCTGCTGAATATGTACTAGGATCAGAGTGTTAATCTCAAGACTGATTGCTTGATTCCCCATTTCCTTCTGACAGTATAGTCACTATCAGCAGTTGGGAGACTTTGTGTTGGCATCAAGTAGGACCAGATCACATTTTTTCTGACAAGGCATAGAATTTATTAAACTGAATAAACATGAGATGTGGATGAAAACACCCTGCAGTCTCACAAGTGATTAATTTACTGCTCTGTTTGACTTGCCTGTCTGTCCTTGGGAAATTTGGAATTCTTTTCTTGTAATTCCCTTCTTGCAAGTTTAAGAAAAGCTATTATCTTGTGTGTATTAACATGGAATCCATACTGTTCAACTGGACACATGCTTTGGTTTTTCATCCCTTTAACTGCTTTCCCAGTGATCTGTCAGACTACTGAATTTGTAGAATAGGCCACATGTCAAAAGTTGCAACAACTTAAGCAAGGAACTTGAACTGACAAACTCAGTCTTAATTTCCTTTATTCACACTTCAATGTGAAAAGTCACCTTAACCACAACCTCATTTTTTATATATGTGGAGAGTGTTGCAAGCTTTCCAAAATAATATGAACCCTCTCTGGCTCTTGCAGCAACTTGGCTTATCATTTAATGTGAAAGAAAGAGAGCTTCAATGTTCATGTTCATATTTCATTGAAAATATAGTGGAAGCAAACTAAGAAATTTCTGTTGAACACAGGAGACTCCCTAGTAAGTGGCTGGAATCATATGAGGAGCTGGCTGACAGGTGGTGTTTCAGTCCCAGAGATTCACACTCAGCTGGAAGTAGTTAAAGCTGCCCCAAAAAGCTATTGAGGGAATCTGTAGTGAGACATCACAGCATAAAAAGGGAACAAAGGGAATTTCCCCTATTGAGCACCATGTAGGAAATGTCTTCTTTGCCTGATCCATACTTTAGATTTCTTCTTTCCACTTTTAATGATAACAATATATATCAGAAGATGCATGATTAAAGATGTAAATGATTAAAAATTATTGCTTTACAAATTATTGCTTATGATCTGCTTGGTGTTTTTGAGTTTTACTGATGCACATTTTTTTTTCTGCTTTAGAAATGCTTTAAATGGCTTGATATGGCAATGGCAATAGCTGTCAGTGAGACAGAAATTCTACTGGAGGATCTTTAGTTTAGTTGCAGTTAAATAAAGCTGATTTGAAGCATGAGAACTTCCTCTCCCCTGCAATCCATTCAGCAATTTTGCAGATGCAACTACTTGTGAGGCTTCAGTGTCACAATTCACATTAAAATTAATCTCTTTGTTTGTGTGTAGCAAACTTCTTTTACCCAGATAATTCTAATGACACAGTTGAATATATAATTTTACAGCCCAACTCAGTGACTGGTGAAGTGAAATCCTGGTAAAACTGGGAGGAAATTTCCCAAAAGACCTTTTTTGTTGAAACTGGCATTCCACGAAAATGTCTCCCTGATTCTTCATTTCGATCCTGTCTGTCAAGCCATGTTATGAGCAATCACCTCCTCCAGCAGCCCTGGCCTAGGAGCTCCTCTGGCTTAGCTGCTGGAGCCCACCCCAGTGGACACACACACGTACCCCACACACACCAGGTTTGGGTAGGTCAGACATTCTCACCCCCAGCAGCTTCTGGCACCAAGACCTCACTGACACTGGTGCCCCCCGGCAGCCTTTTTTGTGAGGACACAGGCTCTTTTCATTAAATGATTAATTCCAATCACTAACATAACCCTCCACTCAACTCAGCACAGGCCAAGAGTTCCCAAATCCAGGATCAGACTCCAGGATCTGGTCCCCAGTCCACTCATGTCAGTGCTCCCTGTAGCTTCTGCCCCTAAGCAATTTGAGGGACAATTACAAGCTCACTTTAGACCAAGGCTTTAGATAGCTCTATCAAAAAAGCCAAAAAGCTTACACTCATTTCATGTTTTCAATCACTTTTTAGTCAAATATGTGCCTGATATAAATGTATGGGTCTCTGTAGTGAGCTATATAAGAAACTGCCTTGGACCACAGTAATTTCTTCCTCTGATGGGAAGCAGTCAACAGAACTTCTGTTTTTATTATATCAGAAATGGCTTTAAGGTTTCAAATTATATTTCCTTGCTTATAAGTTTTTATGCCAGCCTGGAACCAGTATAAATTTCTTTTTTGTGCTATTGTGTACCCAGTGTAATATGAGCTTGGCAGTTGAGATTAGTGGAACATCTACTCTCTTGAATATATACAACTGTGTATTATTGATTGTATTCATTGGTCATAATTTTCAAAGGAGAAAAATTTTGAACAGAAATTAAAGGGAACTGTGGAAACAACAGGTAAGTCCGACTTGGATTTGTCAAAGATGTCATTTATGGTACAGTTACCTGTGACTGCATATTGTAGAATGTTCAGTCCAGTTTTAGAGCCTTGTACTTGGTGACTTACTTCTCCTTTCTTGTGTTGTACATTTTACTGTATATATCTGATTTACTGTTTTTTCTCCAAATTGTCTGGAGGGGTTCTTTACACATATTGTAAGAGAAAAATTGCACATTTATTTTTAAAGGTACAAGTATGTTTCTTTTTTAACCTTATACCTATAATCAAATATTAAGGAGTGACACCTGAAAATGTTTGCTGTATTGTCTATAAATTTCATGGACTAGATCACTGTTGTTTAGTACTGTGGGGTAAGAAATCACAGTTTTGGAAAAAAGAGTGAGTTTACAGTATCTCTGGGATGCCAACACTCTAAAAAAAGTTAGAGGGGCGAGGTCTCAGAAATGTCCCTTGTCAAGTTGTTAAGCATCATTACTGTGTTGTCTCTTGCTGAATATTAGGGCATGATTCCTATCCAAAGAATCATAACCCAAAATTTCTCTCAGAAAGAAGTAGAAATCTGAGAGTCAGGTTATGATGAAATTTCACACTGAGCAAAGCATTATGACCCAGCAAGGGGGAAAGCTTGGACTTGTGGCAACAGAGTAATTGAATATAGTGAACAAATATGCAGATCAAGTAGTTTCAGATCAGTATGTTTAAAGCAGCATTCTTTATTCAGTATTTAAGTTGGCATGAAACCATTCTAAGTGCCACATTGAGACTATTACCATCTAGTGACTTGAAGAAAAGAATAAATACTAGAAGACATCCAACATAAAGGCACAGTGAATGACTTTTCCAAAGGAGTGAAATGACACAAGCAGCAAAAAGCTCCTGAAATGGCTATAAAAGTGAAATAAAATAAAATTTAAAAATCAATGAGCTCTGTGTTGAAAAATCAAGTGACATCCATAGACAAGCTGAACAGTTTCTTCAAAATCTGTGTGCTGCACAGAGTTTTCAACATCTATGTCATGATACTGTAGAAGGAAAATCGTCTGTCACTGACCTTCCTTCACTGTTAGGTCTAATTCTTTGGGATAAGTGTCATCTGCTCACTGCATTTACTGTGCTTGGGAATTCCCTCTCCTCTTTGCACCAATGCCTTTAGAGATACCTCTGGTCAGACTTCCACTGACTGTTTAATTGCGAGGCTTTAGAATTATTATTCTAATGAAAAGTTCCAAATATTTTTTGATTGGTAATTGCTTTTTGACATCGAAAAATGAAATAGGATTAGATAAAATGCTAACAATTTTTATTAGTTTACACTCATAGCCTATATATTGCAAATTTAATGTCAAAATTTTCAAATTATTACAACATTACAAGTAATGACCTTGAGTTATAAACTGGAAAATAACTTGTAATTCTTCTGTTTAATTCAGACTGGGTAAAAGTAATGCATGTTGTAAATCTCATCTACCTACAGATACAGTGAAAAATTAAGAGGTATTTATTCCTTCTTATTTTCTAAAAATTTAAGAGGTAATATTGCTCCTTTTAAGTAGGCAAGTCAGGTAAGAATGTGAAGGCAAGGCAATTTATGTGCACCTAAACCAAAGTTAAAGGATTCTATATTTGAAGGTAGACACAATTTTAATCCAATTCTGTCCAGTCCTTTGTGTCTGATGTGCAAATAAATATCTGCTTTATGGAAGTCAAACAGTAACATTAAATCAAATGGGAAACACATAGTGAAACTATAATCTTAGACACTCTTTTTGGCTTGCAAAGGGCAGCATCTGGCTGTGTATATTCATATCTGCATTGCAAATTGTACTTTAGGGACTTCTTTATGGGAATTAATCACTCCAGGCACAGGGGTAAACATACACACAGGGCTCTGGGAGTTTCATACACTAAATGCATTAACATTAAAAGTGGCATATTCAGCTCCTCATAGTTCTGAAAATGCATCTGCACTCTGACCTTCATGTTGCTGACTTCACACAAAATGCCACTGTGTAAGGTATGATGCAAAGATGGAGAGATTGATATGACATGACATGATGCGATGTGATGTGACATGACCTGGCGTGACATGATGTGACAAACAGGGTAGAAAGCAAACAAGTTGTTGACCTCCCAAAGGAATACTCTGATCTGAATGTTGTATCACTTAGTGATGTCAGGAGTAATGAGTTCATAGAATTCTAGAATGGTTTGGGTTGGAAGCAACCTTAAAGATCATCTCTTTTCAACCCCTCTGCCATGGGCAGGAACACCTTCCACTAAAGCAAGTTGCTCAGAGCTCCATCTAACCATTAAACACTTCCAGGAATGGTGAATCCACAACTTCTCTGGGCAACCTGTTCCAGTGCCTCACCACTCTCACAGTAAATTCTTCCATATTTCTAACCAAAATTTCCTCTCTTTCAATTTGAACTATTGCACCTTGTCCTATCTCTAGAGTTCCTGATAAAGAGTCCCCTTCTGGCTTCCTTTTAGGCCCCCTTCAGATGAGGTCTCCCTGCAAACTTGTTTTCTCTAGGCTCAACAGCCCCAACTTTCTCAGCTTGTTTCCTATCTGAACAAAAATTATCTGTCAATTGCTTCACTCCTTACTTTGAGTTATGGCTTAAGAATGGCAAAATGCTCCCTAGGCTCAGTAAATGGTCATCCACAGTAGGGAAGAAGGCAAATATGTTCATATTCTGTTATGTGGGGAAGGATTTAGGAAAGATTTTAAGAACCTCTGATTTTTTTTTTTTATAATTTGTGGTGAAGTTGGGAAACTGGAAACTATTAATTGTTGCATATGTAAACTGAAGCTTGCTCTAATATCACAGCTTCCTGTCCCAAACTATTCAGAGAGGACAGAACTTTCAGACTGTTGCCCACTTAGAATTTTTCAGCATAAAACAATTTTAAATCAAGATTGTCATGCCTTGACCTGCATTTCCAATATTTTTAATACACAGTATGACCCCTGCTTCAATTCGTGGAATCGTGGGTACTGCTGTTATATAAGTCATATAGTTGTGAACATGGTTTTTTGCAAGAAATAAAACTGCTTTTCAGTGGGTCAATCCATATCATACAAGTTTATATTATTCAAATGACACCCGAATAGTAAAAAAGCACATAGGAAAATTAATGTGTCAATGAGGGGTATCTAAATTTAGTTATTTAATGAACAATATGTTCATTATTGAATGGAACAACTGCATCATGTAGTCACCTCTGACAGTAAATTTATACAAATAATAACCAAGTTAAAACACAGTTTTACTCAGTAGTTTCCTTATCTTCATTATACTCCTTCTTAATTAGATAATTAATGATTAATGCCTCCTGGCAGCACTTTGTATTAGCTGAAGGACATTTTGTGACAGATCAGCACCTGGCAGGAAGAGACAAATGGTCATATCACTTCTTCCTAAGGAAGAGTTTGGGTTTTAGAGCTTGGTGTTGAAAAATAACTTTCTCAGTAAGCTGTTTGGTCCTGTGAGGTGAGAGAGAACCTGGGCTGAGCTCAGAAGAGTGAGGTGTTACCTTGAGTATCAGTGACATTTTTTATGGTTGCTCGTTCTAAAGCCTACAAATAACAGAGACCAGGACTAGTGCAGAGCAAAGCTTTCAGAAACTGAATCCTTTTGAGCTGTTTGGACTAGGATTGCTGAAGCAAAACTACAGAAGCAGCTCTAGCAGACTTAGTGATGACTTTAGGCCCCACAGAGCATGACAATGACATACTGGAAAAAGGTATTTTGTTACAAGTCTCTTAAGAAAAATTAAGTGTGGTTTAAGGACATGTCTGCACAAGTTTTATAAATACATTTTAAAGGTGGCTGAAAAAATAACTTTTTTAAAAAAATCAAAATCTTTTCTCACCTGTGATATGGACCAACTTGGAAATACGCTTTATGAAATCTGGTTCTGAGATTATTGTGGAAAAAAGCAATAAGAAATAGAAAAAGACTCTGATATCAAATACCTAATTTACAATGTGCAGGTAATAGTGTCATAGTTCAGGAAGATTCAAAGAGTTTGTGTACTGCTGTGTGATATAAAATCATTACAAAATCCTGTACTGAATTTAAGAAATAGTGATCAGGTATAGGAGTAATTGTCAGTTCAGTTTTTACACTCCATAAAATGTTCTTATTCTGTGCCTTCTGTATGGTCCTTGAGAAAGCTAAAAGAAGCATTTTTACTTACGAATTTTTAACTTTATGCTGCATATAAAAGAAAAAGTTAATGTAGTCAATTTCTAAACTGATCTTAGCTGATTAAAGCTTTAGCTTTTTAGTGAGTAGTTTCAAAATGAATAGGGGATGAAAACTACTTCGTCCCCCTAATTCTCCAGTACTTAAAAATTTACAGTCTTCAGTTAATCTTATGGGGCCAAGCATTATAAAAGAATGTACTCAATGATGCATATTTCTAATTAAAGGAATAATGAGATGTAACACCTAACTCCTATGATAATCTCCTTTGCTGTTTAATGCTGTTTAATCTTTTTATCCCACAAATCCTAAGCAACTCCAAAAATTTTGGTCAGCTGCCTTGGACCTTATCTGGAGAAGGAATGGCAAAGAACCCTGTCCTATCAGTCTGCTTCCCACTAATCCAAATGTCATTTTCAGTATGGTGACATAAAATGCAGCCAGATCTTAGCCAAACACGAATTAGTCACAACTGTACTAATTCTTCTCTGGAATCTCCCCATAAAAGAATAAATCTATTTATTTGCAGCTCAGTATGAATGGTAAGGCATTCTTCCAGGTGGAATGGTGCTGACTAATCCTTCAGCATTTGAATGTGATCTTTTCCATGATGAAAAGAGAAGGTCATAGTTGGTGGATAGCTCCCCCCAAATTAAATAATAATAATTGATTGATTAGGTAAGCCCTCGCTACAACTGGCCCATGTCTGGGAATGTTTTTACATGGGTTTTCTCATGGATTTTCTCTGGTTTAGGCACCACTAAAAATTAGGGAAATCAAGTCTGCAGTTCCTTCCTGACTTAAAATTCTTTCAATGCTATCTTTGTGGAGGAAAGATTAAAGTGGGACTAACATGATAAATGTTTCCCTGAAGCCAATTTTCTTCCCCTTTGGGGTTAATAATTAATTATTTTCTGTAATCTCAATTGTGGACTAGTCAGGTGTTCTATAAAATCATGTCTGCTTCCAAACTAATTGCTTCCTCCAGGGTAGTTTATTTCTGGTTAAATAATCCCCTTTCCAGAATTTTACTGTGAGATGCTTACAGTTTTGCAAGAAATTGTGCTCAATTACTTCAGCTATAATTTATTGTGACTAGTCCTCTCATATATTTAAAACTTACTTTTATTACTGTGCTTTCCAATTTTTTTTTTCTCTCTGAGCGAATTTCAGGGCTGTTGAAATATTAAGATAATTCCTCTCTATGTGGGTGTGAAATATATGAGACCATGTGCCTCTGTGTAGTGGTAGGAGAAAGTAGAGGAAAGATCTGCTACCAGTTTCTGGGAAATGCTTACACTGGAGTTTTCAAAAAGCAAATTAATTAGCACTAAAGGATCTTCTTCAATGTAGCAGGCAAACCAGCGGGCACTCCACCTCATATTGTCTGCAATGCTGCTCCAAACCACACACTCTGTGGGACAATTTTTCAATCACAGCCACTGAGAATACCCTTCATTTGAAACTTTTTTTGGTCATGTATCTAATTTCACCTCCACATTTTGTTTCAATTTATATCTTTTCAGATTCTTCTAAATACCAAATAAAACCTTAAAAATCACCACTTTTGTGCCTCTTTTGTACTTTTTAGACATTGTCCCTAAGCATTCTTTCCCAATTTCTCAGTTATCTTCAGCTTTCAGTTATTACATTTTAAAATTAGAATCTGAGAAATCCTTATAAACCTGTAACAATATCATTTTGCATCACAGAGGAAAAAATATAAAAGCTGACTTCAATTTATTAAGCAGAATTTCTGCTTTAAAATCTGGTCTGAGGAAATAAGAGGACAGAATGACTTAAGTTTAAATATATTCTTAAACAAGCCTTTAAAAATTTGAATGTAATAGGATCTATATAGTTATTTTAATGGGTTTTTTTCATACAAATATTCCACTTCAAATTTTTCCACCTTTTTAGAATATATGCTCTCCTTTAAGGATTATGTACGGATGGTAGAATTCTTTTATGAATGTACTTCTACTGGAACTATTCAACTGAGACCTTTTTTCCACCACTGACTAATTTTGTTGGAAAAACACTGAACTGACCTTTGAGATTAAACAGGGGAGACAATAAATAGTTGGTAGTAATTGTCACAACAAAATTTAATTTTTAGTTTCCCCCCTGCCAAATTCTTGAGACAACATCTTAAAATACAAATCTACCTACTAAGTTGCTGAGGTCCTCAGTTTCATAAAACAAAATAAATCCTTTAACTATTCTTCCAAAATGCTTTTTATTATAGCTTAGTTACTCTATCCCACACATTAGTTTTGAATTTATCTATCACAAAGTTTCAGATTTGAATGTAAAAGAAATTGCCTATTTTTGGAACAAAATAGAAAATCCATGTTGTCTCATAAAAAGAATGACACATTATGGACTCATAGTTTTTCATGAATGAAGCAGATTTGTTATTTTTAAACCTTGCCAAACTGTTGAGGCTGTTGTTTAAAGATGTGTTTTGGATGCCTGGTTGTTTCAGACAGACTATCTCTGCTTGCATCTCCCAGCTTCACCTTTCCAGGGTCTCAGAGCACAAAAATGGCCCTTTTTTTTTTTTTTTTAGTTGGTTTATACCAAGTTTTTGATGAAAAACTCAGGATAGACTCTGTATGTCAGATTTGGCCTGTCAGTATTTTATGTGGTCCCACAACACATGGAGTCATTTTATAAACAACTCAGAATTTAGATCTTTTAGGAAGCAAGTGATGGGAAGGAGAAGTAACATTTTATAAGTGCTTGATAGAAACTTTTCGATCTAAGTATCTTCAAAAAGAAAAGATGCTATTTTCCCTGATTGTGAAACATGAGTTTTCAAGTCTTTTTTCAAGTCTTCTGCTGCAGTTTTTCCTGTGACTTCAATTTATGAATTTGTTTCCTAAACTCCTAAAATCTCACGTTGATTAAAACAATACAGAAAAAAGATTGTATTGTGTTTCTGTGTCAGCCATCAGGACCCAGGAGCTGGGAGTCCAATCACACCCTTGCTTAGCAACTGGTTTCTCTATTATCTGTGGAGCTGTTTCAGATATTGAAAGGTGGATACATTCTCATCTCAGAGTTTATGATTCTAGTTCAGAGATAAAAATCTTGTCACCGAAAGAAGGCTTCAGAGCTGCTCAGTGTGCACTGATCTGGAAGTGCTAGGCTGTATTTGACACTTCACTTTCTTGCATTAAAACCTTAATATTTAAAAGTAATAAATCAGGAGGAAACACCAAGGTTAAGTAGGCCTTTAGTCTTAGTGTATTTCCACACACAGACTTTTAACTATAAACTATTATTTGGGTGGTAGCTTTATCTGCAGAACAGGACAAAATGAGAACCATCACGAGCAGCTAAATACTTATTCAGCGTCACCATCTAAACATGAGGTCTGTATTTTGTTTGCTAAGATTTCAGTGGGTTCATCTGCCAGCACGATTCACTGGCATTTGCTTTCTTTTAGTGTGAGTGGAGACCTTATCTTCCCCTCCCGAGGTTAAGGTTAGAAACTGAGACAGAAGGATTAAGATCAACAGTTCTGATGAAATTAGAATGATTCAGTTTGAACTAGGCAAGATCTGACAACACCTCAAAATCCCACATTTGAATTATCTATAATTTATACTGTTTTCATCATCTCAGCACTTCAGAGATCCAGATTACAGCATCTCAGGTCAGGCATTAAAAGAATGATCCATGGCTACCTGAGCAGTGTATCATGAATGTGATTTGCTTAAAATGATATTTCTTTTTTAACTCTCAAGAACTTCTGTTTCATTCACTGCACATCTTTAAATTTCTTACAAAAAGAGTATTCTTTAATACATATCTTGGATCATTTCCAAAGCAAGTTTTTCTTGTGAACTGAATGAATTGGGTTGCTACTACTCCATCCTCTCTACATTATTCTATAGCCTATAATGCAATTAGCCTACCAGTGTAACTCCTGTTCAACTATATGCAACACCAAACTGATAAGTCAGCTAACCATTTTGTACACAGAGATTTAATGATCCTTTGCAGATGGGTATTTTTATTGCTGATCTTGTGAGAATCAAATGAGCAAATGTCTGCTGAGCAAGTAACGTCCCATAGAAATGTGGATCTCTAACTGCAGATTTCTTCTTTTATGTTTGGTCTGGTAATAATAACTGCCTTTATGATTCAATTGTGGACACTTTCTGAACATAGACTTTCTGTTATTTTCACTGGGTTGAAGAAACAGACTTTAAGACAGCTTGAATAACTCTCATTATTCTGCAGTCATATTTGGAGCTGCGCTGCACATAGAATGAAAAAAGGGTGATACAAATCCTCCTGTGTGGCAAATAAATTTTAGTATTACTATCAAGTCAAAATAGAAGACCAATGCGATCCTCTGAATGATCCCTTAGAGGACATCAGAATGTCTTTCATCTTGCCCTGTATCTCCTAGATATTCTGTTAATATTTGCTCTGGTAATACTAACAAAAGGAAGTCTAAGTTTTTTATTGTCTTTTATTCCCTGGTAGTTTTTCTTTCAAGGTGGCTAGAAGGCTTTCATATGCATCTTTGTAGCCTGCAAAAGTGACAGGACTTTCTACAGCTTTGTGGATCTAAAATACCATCTGGGGCTCAATGCTGAACTGAAGAACTTCTCTAACAGGTACAATTTCCCTGAGAAGAAGGTAAATTATCTGAGAAGAAGGACCTGGGGAAAGGGGTAAACTGACCAGACAAATTTGTAGTGTCCTGCTTTCAGCAGCTGCCTGAAAAGGTGAGGCAAATGCAAGTGACAGTAAAAGTCAGAGAAGGTGTTCAGTGTACCTTGAGCCCTCTGTTAGCAGCGATAACAAAACAGCACGTAGCAAAGTGTGAGGCCATAGCAGGGTATTTTCCTTCTGCAGTCTGCTTCCCTATTTAGTGTCTAGGTCCAGATCTGATGACATGCCAGCTCCAACAAAGAAAAAGAACTATAGTTATTCTAGTCTAAATTTGTATAATTGTCTAATTATTACTGAACTGTCTCTTTAAGTTTGCTGCCTTCTTTCAATAAGCTGAAAGCTCATGGTTGGCATGAACATACACATGCATATGTACATTCTGTGTGTACATCCGGGCTGTCATGACTAAAAGGCCAACATTTTGTTTTGTTCTGGGAGGATCTTTTCAATGTCTAACAAGTACATCTTCCTTCTGCTCTGTAAGTAAGCTTCATTCATCTAGATTTAAAGGAAAATCTCAAGCTTCATATTTGAACCCTGATTGGATTCGTCACTCTCAGATTAGTGAATACTTTCCTTTTAAGGCTTCTCTTGAATGTACAGGTAATGATAATGACATTCCAAAATCAAGTATCCTTTATGTAAGACACTGTCTGTTACTGATGATTCATTGTGTATGGATTGTGCCACATACTGATTCACTTACAATGAGTTGAAAGGAAAGCTACAAGGACTAGCCATTAAAGAAGATTGTAGACTAGCGAAGTAACACTCTTTCCTTCCCCCCATATACTTCCTAACACTTTTCTCCTACCTCTCTTTCATTCTTAAAATACTGATTTTGCTTACTGCTGTTGACAGGGCATTATCACTGCTGCAAATGGGATTACTAAATAAGAAGCTGACCATTGGTTTTGATTGTAAGCTATTAGTCGACTGGCCAGGTTCAATTGATTCTTCTGAATACAAGAATTAGTAGCTTCAGGGGATTTAGATTAGACCTTTGGTATTTTACTGAGGTTCTTGGATAGTGAGGGGAGGGTGCATTGGGGAGAAAAAACAGCAACAAATCCATTTTTTTCAGGTGTAACAAAACTTGCACTGTTTTACAAGTAGCTCCTACTGTTGAAGAATTAAAGTGCAACAACATTGATCTGTTAGCCTGTTATTAGCAAAGAGCATAGTACTGTCATGGAGCTTAAGTTAGGAGTGACAAATACAGCAACTGTCTTTCTGAGACTGACTTTGTATCTGCAGCTATCTGATGATATTCTTTCAAAAAAGATGAAACAGATGATAATTTTGTGATGCAAAGTCACTACATTAAAGTTTACTTCTTCATCTCTGAAACTTTACTACTCAAGCCTGGAAATTATCAGAGCTTCATATGGGTTTATATCCAGATACTTACATTTGATTCATTTACTCTGATTATCTCTTAGTAGATAGATACCCCCAATTTGCATCACAGTTCATCACTGATCTGTTTCAATTAAAATGACTCACTGTGGTGCTGGATGTTTTGGCCATTCAATAAATCCATAGTTTAATTCTTATAATGTAGTGAGCAAAGTTATTGTCTGGTGAGAATCACTTGACTTTTAACATTTTGATAGCAAGAATAGATTTTTCTCACTTGTACCTGAAAATGATAAAATTTATTCTCCAGTCTTCTTTCCCTCCTGCAATGGTTCTGGTGTTCTTTCATAAAGATTTAGAAGAAAAGCAGGTCCATGAATTTCTCTTAATGAAAATTACATCAGTAATTTTACTGAAATGCTAGTAAATACTGAAAACTAGGATGCTGGTAGGAGAAAAGCAGTAGTGATTGAGCCATAAGGATTGTGGAATATGTGGATAAGAACAGCTTAGGAGGTTAGAGATCATCAGGACAAGTCGATCATAAAAGACAAAGAGATAAAATTTTAAGGCTCTAGTGAATGAGACTATAAAAAGGCAGAGGTATGGCTGCTAGTCAGTATTATTATCTCTCCTTATAATACAGCAAGGACAGCTGTAGGCAAAATATTTACAAACCACTGCCTCCTTTGATCAAATAACTGCAAAACCCTGACACAATCCTCTTCCCCTCCTCTTCCCACACTCAGTACATTCTTGTTACCAGGCTGAGGGTCATGGAATGCCCAAACTTTAGCTGAGACATGCACTGCCACTACTGGCTCCCAGGAAGGGTCCTCCAGGTTGTGCCAAGTTGTCCTACCAACTAAATTCTACAGGGTAGCCCAGAACATTTGGCAATCCAAGGTAGTCAGATACAATATCTCTCTGTCCCTGAACCATAACCAGAGCCAGAGGCTGAGGATGATGGTGGAAGGTGGGTGGATCTGGGTGAACAAGTTCTAACAGAGACGCATGAACAGTGGTATGAATCTTTGGAGCATGCAGAATCTCCCCACACCCAGTGCAATGAGGAGCTGTGGAAGCTGTATCTGGACCTTGGGGGGACCCTGATGGGTGTCCCCTCAATTGCAAATACAGGGCAAGATACAGATCAGCTCTTCATCCCCACAGGCGTCTTCCCCTACAAACGTTATGTAGAGAGTCTTTTACAGTCTCTGGTGAAGACTGAGCAGGGAGCAAAAAAAGGAGTAGCTGAAGCATGACATCCCCCCAAAATACCTCCATCCTCACAACTGAGGAAATGTGGTCATCCCAAACCCTGTCTCCTCAAGTGCTTGGGGACTGAACCCACTGCAAGGACTCAACCCATTATGGGACAAAAGAAATCTGACTATTGTGACTGCTGGGAAAAGAACTATCCAAGCCCTCCAAGAAAACCTCCATAAAAGACACAAAAAGAGAGAGATCCCTATTCCCAGTAAATCAGGGAGGGAGCGACTAATCAGTCTAAGGCAGAAACCCCCAGCACACACACACAAAAAGAATAACAGTGGGACAATAGAAAGGAGAAGTGCAGGCCCTTGCTTGACTTTCTGCACGTTAGAGCTATTCTGCCATGGCTTGACTCTTCCATGTCTCACACAGATCCTGCACCTCCAGCTGTTCCATGCGCCCCTCATAGAGCTTCAGAGCATCCTCTGTGGCACAACCTCGGGGCTGTGGGTACCAGACACCTTTGGCCAGAGCTCCCAACAGGGAGCCTGTTTGGGATAGTTGTCACAGTAGTCCCAAAACAAGAGACAAGGATGTTCAGACACAAAGACAGTAGCAGGCATTAGCTCCAAGGGGCAGAGGTTGGCCTGCTAGTCAGTTTTGTTAGCCCTCCTAACACTACACTGAGTGCAGCTTTTGGGATAATATTCACAAATCACTGCCTCCTTTGGGCACACAATTACATAAGCCTCACAGATATCATGAACAAAATGAGAAGAGGTTAAGGAAGTTTAGGAACAATAAGAAAAGCTTCTGAGTCTAGTTAAGTATTACTCACCATGTTATTACAGATAATGCCTAACAGTGCTTTCAATTTATTCAAACTAACATAAATGCAAGGTAATAAGCATTCAGACAGATGGCCTGAAACTTTAGCAAGACGGATTTAATTTCTTATTACTACAGATTTCCTTTTGTGTCCTTCAGCAAGTAATTTAAGGGCAGACTAACTATGGAACTAAAAAGTGAAATGAGTTTCTCAGAATTTTAAAGCTGCATCTGCTTGCTTCTGAGGGGACTCAATTTTTACGTGCTTATATTTTCACTTCATAATACTTACACGACTTTAAAAAAACCCTCATGAGTAGATTTGTTTGTTCCTAATTGCTCTCTTGATCAGTAGTAAGTTTTGCCTATAACCAAATGTACATTAAGCAATTTATCTGTTTAGAGTTTTGGAGGGAACAGGTTTGAGAAGGATAGAGGGAGTTTGCCCTTTATTCTGAAGATGCCCATAACCATTTGAGTACTATCTGTTGTAGAAGTCTTACTCTGTCTGATTGGAGCTCGTCTGTCCTCAAAATGGTTCTATACAATAAAGACTTGATCCTGATTCTCCAAGTTTAAGCCTGAAATTATTTCCTAGGTACTGTTGTCCCAAAAAAATTAACTGGTATACAACAAGCCAATGATTATATAATCAAGGGAGACATTGACTATTTATTTCATAATTGTGCAAGCTGAGGTGCTTGGTGTTGATTCCACAGACCAAGCACTTCAACCATCAGAAGTTTTTATTATTTATACATTTTAGCAAACAAGAGAATTAATGTTCTAGGTTAATGATTCTCTTGTCTCTCATGTTAATTAGCCCACATGCTCACTCCTTTCTCTTCTTTTGGGTTGGTGAGTTTCTTGGGTCTGTAGCTGTGAGTTGATGGTTGTGATACGTCCCTGCCATAATTACCTTTTACCCAGTTGGAGCTGATTTCAGCACAACTGCTGAGTTGGTTTTATTAGTTTCTTCCTTATCTTGAGAGTTCTTCCAGATGTCTTTTTGGCCCATAAATGCTGCATTCTTTGTGTCCACTATCAGCAGGCATCCTTTTTCCCAGGCTTTGTTAATGTCCCCCTAGGCCCAAGATCATTGAGGCAAGTCAACTTTTACAAGGAATTTCTTTCTCTAATGGACATCACTTTGAACTTGGATTTTAGCTTCTAGCTATTTCAAATATTAAATCTTCCTTCCTGTTGATTAGGCTTGAAAATATGCAAAGATCAAACACCAAAGCACATCCTTTCTTAAGAAAATTTTTCTATATTCCACACTTGGCAACAGTACTAGAAAATAAGTATATTTCTGTCCTACTGTGTGTTGTAAGAAAAGACTTCACTGAATTTAGATGTCAAGGTCAAAGGATGGGGACAGATGATGCTTCTCTCAACAGCTGTCACCAGTGCTGCATACTTCCCACTGTGTGCTGACAACAACATTCTTTAAGCACATGACAGATATTGTATAGTCAAATGCTTGTGCCGGTGTTTCTAGTATGCAGAATAATTGCTGTTTGTAATGCTGAATAAGAAAGAAACTTGGTGTCTAGAGATTAGACCTCTTGGGGTTTTCATTGTCTTTTAATAAGATGGTGTTTCCTTTCCTCATAATTTAAACAGAGGTACATGTGAATGGTTCATGGAAGACCAGTATGATTTCTATGTGCATACATGTAGAAATACAAGTTACAATATACTGGAAATTGTGTGGCATTATGGTGATTTCAGAGTAGGTACCTAAAATAGCAGTAATGTAAATCTGATTTAATGATATTTGAGCAATATTGGGATATTGAATAATCCTTAAAGAAATTATTGTTAGACTTACTACAATAGGACCCAACAGCTCTAATGATCTGAGTAAGGCAGTCAGAAGGTGCCTGCTGAGACAAATGCTGGGAATAGGAAAAAATCTAGTGTAATTACTTGCACTCTTAGCTGTTAAGCAGAAGGCTGACTGTCACACAAAATACCATTGAAGAGGAATCTAACCCCATGAGATCACTGACTGTAAAGGAGTTATGAATGAATAACTTACATATTTTGCAGTATAGATCTGAGGATACTAGATAACACAACCTGACATTTAATAAGATGATGTGTTCTGAATATTTAGGCAGTGAAATCACACAGGGCCATTGATGAAAACTTTTTGGGAAAGTATTCTTTACAGTTTCAAAGTGCTTGTGGGAAATATTATTAAAATTAACTTTGAAATTCATGTTAGAGATTGAAGAGGAAAGTGAAAACTGTTAATTGTAATATCTAGCATTAGTTCTTTTGTAAAATATATATGCCCTCCAGCAGAAGACTCTCCTGAAATTTTTTTTAATGTAATTCAGAAAAATTAACCAACAGAGAGATAAAACCAGCTCGTTTCATTAGCATGTGGTAGGACTTCCCATTTCTCAGTCCACACATCCCAACCAGGATTTATGTCCTCACTTGCTTTTCACTATTGAGAGTGAATACAGTTCATCACAAAGCATATGTTGAAATGAAGATGTACACTGTATCCTCTAAATCTTAGTGCAGAGCACTGTACATGAAAAGGAACTATCTGTACAATGTGTGTGTCTTAGAAACTGACATAAGTCCACACTGTCAGTCTGAACTCTTCAGGTAATGATGGGCTACCTAAATTGTTGCTTGAATCAACCACCAACAGTGTTTTATGTTCCCAAAATCCAAAACACTGACCCTGGAAACCAAACAGAGACTGAGACAAGAAATCTGGTAGTTCAACTACACAGAGATTGTAAGGGATGGAAGTGTGACAGTTTTTTTTTATTGTATAACAACACCAACTTAGATGCCTCAGGCAAACATAATTAGGCTTCTAAAAACTAACTGAATGAAGATGAAATATATGATTTTAAATTTTTTTTTAAAGGAATAATCAGTGTCACTAAAGTAAGTTATTAGCTGTGTAGAGGTAACAATTATTGACTGTCTGAAATGCTTTTCCTTCAGCTTGGCTCTCTTGTTTAAGGAAAATCAAATTATTAATGTAAATGCAGAACACAGAGATATTAATTAAAATAGTTCATCAATATAATCAACAAAATTAGACATTTTTCAAATTTGGTGTTAAAAGGCATAATTGGCAATAGAAGACTTTATTGCTTTCTCTTGTAATAGAGAAGCATTTAAAGTTATAGGGTGGCATTAGCAATCTTGTTTAAGATCAGGAGTTAAATGTGCTTTCTCCATTTTATTGCATGTTATAGCCACAAGCAGGACATTCCCTTGAACCAAACTGAGTGTTCCACCCTTGTACTTCAAAAAAAAAGAAAAAAAACCATGAGAGTTCAAGCAAAAACTAGAAACAATAAGGTATTTTAGTGTCTACAGTATGATTCTCAGGGTTGTTTCGCTTCTGTATTTGATGACATACGAACAGGGCTTAACATGATTCAGCTCAGTGTGAGCTACTGAATCCAGGAAGCATTCTGAAACTGAAAATTCAGTTTTGCTGTAGAATTACTTATCTGGTAGAATAGTGAAAGGTACAATTCTTCAACTCACAAC
>JAOXXN010041959.1:0-23457 GCA_026770055.1 Myrmophylax atrothorax | reverse complement strand
TCCGTGTCCCCCCCGCCCCCGCCCCCCAAAATCTATCTTGACATAGTGAAACGTGAACTGTCTGTGGAGCACCGATAGAGGTGTGGAAACTGAAAGGCCTCAAAGGTTTTGTACAATAGTGCAGAGATGTGATAAGGACTGGCAATAGGAAGGAAAGGACTGGAATAAGGAATATGGGGATTTAAGTGTAGAAAAGAATCCGTGTTTTAAGGTGCTGTGTTATGTTCAGGTGATAAGTGTATGGAAAACTACTTTCCAACTGATGAGCTATGAAAGTCTGTATCGCTTGTCATGCGGAAACATCAACGGTACATTTTCTGGAAGAGTTTGAGAGTGAAGGTAGTTAAGAACTTAGTATTCCTTAAAGTTCAAAATAAACACATAAGAAGTAAACAAGACACAAATGATGCCTGCAATCTACTAGAAGACAATTGGCAATAAATAATGAGGTACAAAATCAAGAGCAAGGACTAATGGAAACTCATACCTCTTACTGCAGCGCTAATTGAAATACGCTTTTTCTCGGATTGCCTCTTACTACAGACTCACATATCTGAGTAGACTTGAACTCGGTGTATTGTTTTTTTTCCTGTTATTGACCTTATCAATACCCCTGTGTCGCTTTTTGTTGTTGATCTCATAGGCATTAGAAAAGTAAAAGGATTCTCCTTTTGCTCTGCTGTGAGATCAAAAACTGTCCCGAGTGCCATTTTTTGAAGGAAAAGAGCTACAGGAGCTGTCTAGGAGATTACTTGCGGCATACTGATGAAACTTCTGTCAATCTCAAAAAGCAAATCTCAGTTATGGCTGACATGAGTCTGTTTTTGCATTTTTTTCTTTGTTTACAGTGAAGAATGCGAGACCTATCAGCTCAGGTAACGAGCAGTCTGCTGCAGTTTCCAGAGGTGACTACTGAGGCACTTGGGGAAGATGAGAAAACCCTAGGTTCTGTGCTGAGCGGGAAGTTTTCTGGAGGTGAGCGTTCTCCTTTAAATTTGGTCTCGGTCTGAAGTTCTTATTGCCTGGAGGTTACCTGAAGCACAGGGTCACAGTATCGACTGTGTCAGGCTGGTGCTGTTGTTAAGATGCATCAGGTTTCGAGAGAACAGGAAGGAAGTTTTAACTATTAAAAATGCTAATATTAAAACCTTAAAACTAGTATAGTTAAACTTTGAAATTACAGCAACCTTCACCAGTCTTGTGCTATTAAAATAATTTAGTTCAGCATGCTGACTCAGCGGGCCTTCCTCAATGTCGTGCTCACTCAATTTTTAATTAAATAAAAGGCAGTTTTCAAAAAAGTAATAGTGTTGTTTTGGGCCCTATTTATTTGTACCAGCTCAAGCTCTATGACCATCGTAACACCACATGCCGAACTAGTTCTTCTACAACGTTACAGAGGCGCACCCCCCCAGCTTTTTCTTTTCCTAGTCTGAATACAAACAGCAAAGGAAGAGGATAACACTGTTAAGCGCTGCAGCCATATTTCCAACGTATTTAACAGGGTGCAGATGAGTACCCAGGGAGAGTTGCTGAAAGTGGCTAAGCAGATTAGGTAGTTGACTTTCTAGGTGATCCGCAAGTAGAGCTAGCTGGGTGCCTATCTGGTTGTCTAGGCTCTGTTAGACCAGGTGGAATCCATCTACCTGACTGAAAGTGCAGTAATTGAGTTAATACTTCCTCCGAGTTTGTTCAGTGAAACAAAATGTGTTAAATTCTTTCTGTCGTCAGCCCGTGTAAAAGATCAGATGTACTCATGCAGTGCCCATTTGACGATAATTTCTTGCTGCCGTCCAAATGCCTGCCCCAAGTAGGCGTGTGTCAAGTAAAATTAATAAACTAGAAATGAGTTGGTTTAGATTTGTTATCTTTGAAGTGTGCTTTAAGACTCGTATTCCCGTATGTATTTAGACGATTTCTAGCCAAAACAAGCCGAATATGGGATGAAGTCTCTAGATCAATATGTTGTCATCTTCATCCCAAACAGTCCAAATCCTTCAGTGCGGGAATGACAAGTAGAAATGCAAAATAATAAGGTTGTTAATATTCAGAGGTAGTGCTGGAGGATCTCCATGGGTGATTTTGAATAATTGACCACAACTAGGGAAGTCGGTCTTCCCTTTTGGGTACTTTTATTGAAGGAAAGGGGCAGTGGCTGTGATTTTTCAGTTGTTTTCAATCTTGTATTGGAAATTTGCTTTAGTCAGCTTTCTTTTCTCTTACAGGGAGAAATGGCTTGGCATGGTTGGCGTGTGGTCCTCAACTGGAGGTAGTGAGCTCTGTGACGGGAGAGCGGCGCTCTGCTTACCGTTTCCGTGGAGTAAAGAAACAGCCTCCCACCATTCGTGTGGTAAAGGATTTTTCCTGGCAGAAGAGAACGGGACTGCTGGTTGGGTTGGAAGAAGCAGAGGGAAGTGTTCTCTGTCTGTACGACCTTGGAATATCGAGAGTGGTTAAAGCAGTTGCTCTCCCAGGAAGGGTACGTACACTTTAATCGGAGGAACGAAGCTTTTGCGTTGTCAGGTGCTGCGTAATCCTGTTTCAGGAGAAGCTTTGGAGCGTCTCTTTGTAGGCGGTATTTTTCCTATCTTGCATTAGTGCAGACTGTCACTTCAGAGTATCCAGTCAAGAGAGCCTTGGTGCAAACTCTTGGGCTTAACGGTACCGTTATCTTTTGAGCTTACTGATTGTAAAACAAGTTTTCTGGGTTTATGGTAGAGCACATAGTTACCTAATTCTCCACTGCCACAAAAAGGCATTGAGAACTATCTTTTATTGGCCAGAGTGAAAAAGAAAAAAAACCCCCGCTGTTCCCAGTGTCTGTAACATACATTTCCGAAATGCTTGATTTCTATCTATGTTAGAAATACTGTCTTTAAAATAGCTGAAACTTCCATAGTTGTGCTGTAAATGACTTAGACACATTCCCCTGAATCTCAGACTAGCAAGCGGGTGGCTTTAGAGCAGAACAGATTTTTATGTTGAGACTTAGGATAGGAAAGAAGAGCCGTTAGGGAGTTACCTGAGGGATTGTTGAACGATTGACTTTCAACCTGCAGTCCTTGAATCTCTGCTTATTGAATATTGTGTTTGTGTAGATGGGAGAGGCTGGTGGAATGTTACTCATTTTTTTCTGTCTTCTGTAACCCAGGAAGTCCAATGATGTAATGTCCCCTAGTCTCATTATCTTAATGTAAACAAGAATCAGTGCAAGTTAATAGAACATCAAGATTCACTCTATTGTTTTTTTCTTGATAGAACTGGAAACAATGCTTTGCTTTTAAGTCTTATGGTCCTCTGCATTTACTTTCTTGCTTCTGATGTGCTAATTCCGGCTTCACTTTTGAATGATTTCTGTTTAGCTTGTCAAACAGCTTAAATGCTAGCTTGCAGTTTTCCTGTAGGTAACTGCTATAGAACCCATAACTAATCACGGAGGACCCAGCGTGAGCACTCGGCACCTACATCAGAGTCTGCGATGGCTCTTTGGAGTGGCAGCAGTGGCTACAGATGTTGGTCATCTACTTCTGGTGGACCTTTGTTTGGATTTCTCTTGCGGTCAGAATGAAATACAAGCATCGGGTAAGCCTGCAGTTTTTCAACTTGAATTTGAGAGTAAGAAAACTTGTGTATAAACAACATGCATCCCACTTGGAAGACACTAGTGTGCAGGCATTTCTGACTGCTGGTTACAGATGGCGGTTTGACTTGGTATAGTCCCGACCTGATTAAAAATGGGAGTGGCTTAATACTCCTTCTAACGTTGTAAATGCCCCCCTGCCACCAAGATCCGTACGTCACTATGATGCTTGCCAGTGAGGTGTAGGAATTTTACCACGTGAGTCAGTGCAGCTGCCTGAGAGGAAGTTGTGTCAGAGGCGCCCTATTTCTTGGGAATGTACTTCTGCTTCTGTGAATTGACTCGGGGCAGATTTTAGGCTTGCTTGTTAAAATGAATCCGACTTGTCAAAAATCGTGCATTTGGATGACTGCAATCTCTAATTTGCATATTCGGATTGCATACGCTGTTTTGGCTATTACAAGAGTGGCTTCAGGAGTTGGTGTCGCTTCAGACAGCTTCATCGTGAGGCCCAAACGCGTGATTTATAGAGCCCAGGAAGAATTTGTCTACGAAGGTTACGCTTTTACCTGGTTTTAAAATACGAGTGAGAATACCTGTCCGATCAGAGAGTTCTTCTGTTCTTTGGAAACATACAAAAGAAAGCGTTGCATAAATGGGTATTTTGCCCGGGACGGTAGAATTGGATGAGACGTGTTGTCACGTCAGTGTTGAAAATGCAGCCTAAATGGCCTGACACATTAACTCATGGCATGGTTTTGTGTGTGTAGGTCTAGAAGTTGTCACTAGAATTCCTGCTGAAGTTCCACAAAGAAGAGAAGCTGTGACCAGAGAAGGGAGACATCTCTGCTTTCAACTACAAAATCCTTCAGGGACAGCAATATCAACCCTGTGCTACATAAGCAGAAGCAATCAGCTTGTTGTGGGTTTTTCAGATGGCTGCCTGTCACTGTGGAATATGAAAACTTTGAAGAGGGAGTAAGTAGGCCTTTACACCTGGCCATGCCCGGAGGTGCAGGGGTCTCAATTGTTTGCTTACGGAAGCATGTTCATGACAGAGAACTTTTTTAGGGACTGAAATTTTGGGTATAATCTTGGAATGTTTAGAAATCCTCTTCTGAAATAACTATTAAAAGTCATACATGGATTAAGTGGACCACCTTCTCCCCAGTGGACTAGGATTGTTTTCCTTCTTGTGCCTGTGGCTCGAGGGATTGTGGAAAGCATGCTTCTTGGGGTTATGTCAAGCAGTTTAGGATGCGATGGGGCTCATTTTTCTAAGACGCTTTGTCCGATCAGTAGTGTTCAGTGAAGCCAGGAAACGTGTGTGTTTTGATGAACCAGATTTTAGGAATGATTTTTCAGAACCAGCTACTGCAATTAGGGCATACATTGAGAAGCTTACGTATGTTAATAATGTGGGTTTGGTGATAATATTCTTTAAAGCGTCCAGGTTGAAACTAGTGAGACACGAAAAATCAATAGCTGATCCGTGCCTGAAAAGATATTCTTTCCTACATGTCAGCCTTGTCCAAAATAGGGGACTGACCCATTCCGAGGCAACGTTGCGTGTGAATGAAAATTTGCTTGGAACACTTGGAGATGAGGATAAGGGGCATGTAAATCTATAAGCAATAGAAAAATTAAGAGATGATTTTGTATCTGCCAAGGGGCAATCACACGTGAAATATGTGACCAAATTCAGATAGGGATTGGCTTAAGCAAACCTGCAGTGACGCACCAGAAACTGTTGGATGCATAAATAGACAGTGGAGGACTAACTGGGTGGCAAGAATAGATTGTGAAGGTACACGTAAGGTTCAGAAGTCTGGAGGAAAAATGCTTTACGTAGCATCCGAGTAAAGAAATGAGAAAGTACTTGTGTTTGGCCCTGTCTTAAATTTGTTCAGAAGATAGGCTGCATTTTAAGTTCAATATTGAAGTCGGCTGGAACAGGAGGAACAATCTTTTGCCTGGCAGCTGAAGTAATCATTTATGTTCTTCCTCCCTAGGCAGAGGAGGATATAAACCCAGGTTATTGCATTTGATGGACAGTAATTTCCTCAGCTCTTGACTGTTGCATAAAAAGTAGTCGCTTCCCTGACTCACTTGTCTGAGATGGAAGTGTGACCTTCTGTACTTTGAGGATAAGCATGGAAGGATAAGCTTTTTTCTCAGAAGATGCTTCTACCCTTCTACAAACAGTTAGGGCCCATCGTAGGCTCACAGGTTTTTATTTTTCTCTCTTTTCCCCTTTTCCTTTTTTTTTTTTTTTCATTTTTTCTTTCTTTTTTTTTTTTTTTTCCCCCAACCACGTAGGCACCACTCTCAGCTTGAAGGAGGAAGGATTCCTGTCTATGCTGTTACTTTTCAGGAGCCTGAGAGTGATCCTCGCAATTGTTGCTACTTGTGGGCTGTTCAGTCTACACAAGAAAGGTGAATAAAAAGTTACTATAAGCCACTGAATGCATTTAAATTTTTTTGTATCTTTGTTCACATACCGTTGATACATGTATATTTGTTTTGTTTATGTAGCCGTGCAGGAGATTCTCTCAGGTGTGGAAGGTGTTAAGCTTACACTGCAATTTTTACAGGATTTAACAGATGTGAAGAGGGACCTGCTAGGGCCTACCTTCTGAAAGAAGGCAAAGCAACAGTGGCTGTATTTTTGTGCTTGCATTCTTAAACGATTTCCTTTGTTTCTTGAGGACTGCTTCACCATTTGTTTGGTACTCGCACCATGGTATGAAAATACCATTAAAAGTAGTTGGGGCTGCAGATCTCGAGCGCTAAACGTGCCGATATGACAGCCGGCTGCCCCTGAAGGAGGGAGGTGACAGTATTGCGGATTACCTTGTGCCAACTTGCGCGGTCTTTGGAGCCTTTGTGAGCCAGGCCAGCTCACCTGGCAGAGACCGATCACTGTTCAGCAGCAAAGTCAATGGTTTCCTGCTGGGCTAATGACCCGAATCAGTATGTGGAAGGGTGCAGCGTGTGTATGCAAGAGAGGGGCTGGAACTTTGGTGGGAAGGGAAGGGAAGGGGAGAAAGATCTCTCTCTTTCAGCATCAGCAAGCTATTTAATCAGCTCAGCCGTTCACAGAGTGGCAGTCTTTTTAAGTTTGACTTTAAAGCAACAATTTGTAGTCCGTACAACATATTAAAGCTTTCAAATTGTATGGTTAGCATTTGCCCCTGAAGCTGTTAGTGTCCAAATGTCCTCCTTTGTGTTGTAGCGGCTGCACGTGACCAGTTAGCTGATGGTTTGGGAAGTGGTGTTTTTCTTTTCAGCAAGAAAACATCAGTCTAGACCTAATAAAATGATAACAAGGCCTCTAAAGCAGTTTTGTAATCAAATGTCATAATTTCTACCTTTTTCAGTGAAGGTGACGTCGTGAGTTTACATCTGTTGCAGTTAGCATTTGGTGACAGAAAACGCTTGGCCCCAGGACAAGTCATGTATGAGGTAAGGCGTGCACGTATGTGAAAAGATGAAAATAGTGATTTGGTCTATGTGAGTATCAGTTAAGTTGTCAGGGGTGATTTTTGCCATCAAAATTCAGAGGTGACTGAAACCCCAATCTTTTGCTGAGTCTTCTTGGGCATGTTTTATGCTGCTGCATCTCTTGTAGTGCTCTAAGCACTTTGGCAGGTCGACAGGAGAAAGATGCTTTAATCGTTCTCCAGTTTCACTTTTGAACTTCTGCTTTGCTTTATCCTCTTTTAAAAGTTATTTGTAGCTACAGTCTTAGCAGTGGCAAAGACAATGCCTTGTACTGTGTGCTGCTTTGGAAGAAAACCCAGTCGTCGATATCCATTCCTCGCGTGGCTACTTTGTTCTGTCTCAACGCTTTAATGTTAAAATGGGGGACCTTTTACTATTTGGCAATGCTTTGTCTTGGTCATCTTATTTTCCTGAAAAAGGTGTGACGAGTGTCAGATTTCACCTCAGAGGGTTGAAATGTTTCAGCAGCTTTGAAAAATGGGTCTGCTAAAATTTCCGGTTTTAAAAAAAGCACACAAAGTGATTAAATAATGTGGTTTGCGTTTGTGACCTGAGAAAGCTGTGGTGTCGTTAGTGTAAGACTTTTAACCCTCTACAGACAGTGCAAGCAGTAATACATTCACAGGCTTCTAAGAGGTGTCAGGCACCAGTCTCTGCCTTTGAGATATTTTACTCCCCTGCTGTTCCTGCGTTCCTGTGATGAGCGTCGTGCAAGGTTGAAACAGGAACCAATCTCACAAGGTAGTTGAAGAGAGAACAAAACAGCTGGACCTCTGGGGGGAAAAGTCAGGTTCTTCAGCTAGCTTCCAGATGAGCCACTTACACATGTAGCTTCATACCAAGACTTGCTAACACCTACTGCCAAAACTCCCCCCAAACAACTCCCACCCCCCGGAAACAAACCCAGAAGAAGCATTAGTACAGGATCTGTGTTCTACAGAGGACACTTGGAGTGTCGGAATACTTCCCTGTAGCCACAGATTGGTCAGTACTACATGACTGTCTGCCTGCGTACACTGGCTGAGTCAAGTTTCTTGTCTGTCTTCCGTGGCAGAAAATTTAAGAGTTGTTCCCAATTGCCAGGCCAAATTGGAGTAAAGGAGGAGGAATCTACTGTTGACCCTTGCTCGTTGAAGAGAGTTCACAGAAGCTTGAAAGAAAGCTTGAAATCTAGTGCATCCAGCCATGGTCATGGAGCGCACCTTTACATTTGTCCTACATGATGCTTGCAGGTGGATAGAGTATACAGCCTCCACGTCCACATCAGAGTCTGACGAGTGCATCTCATTTGAAAACTGTCTTCAGATTTTACGGGTCAATAAAGTCATTATTTAACACCTTCCACGCAGTGGAGTTCCTTAACTTAGATTTGCTTGCCCCAGTGGAGAATTTAAAATACGCTGTTTTGCTTCAGAAGTTGTCTTTGGCAGGAATTGTTTGATATCTTTTTTCCCTTCCCCTCAGCCCTAACTTTGGGGGGGGACTGGCTCTTCACAGATGAATAAAAGTTGAAATTTCTAGCGGTTAAAATTCGTCTCTAAGAGGTTGATGGAGTTGTAGTACTTTATCTGACGAAAGGGTCTTTTGGCATGGTGGACCTGTTCAGGACATCTTTTATTATAAACTGTGTTTGGTGATTATTCCTTCTGTAATAAAAATGGGATTCTTTGCTTAGGCTTCGTGCTAGTTTTTCAAAGAGATGGTTTAGATTTTTCCTATCTACTCTGCACATGTCTGTTATTTCCAAAGTTACTTGATAAAGTAGAATGAACTGTGCATACTGCAGAGCAAATTTTAGCGAGGGAAATGCTAAATTCTGAAAATGTGCAAAGCCCGTTACTATTTGACGCTTCATTCTCTTGCATGTCAGATGTAGTTTCTATTTGCCATCAGAAATAAGCTCATGGGACATATACGGTACAAATGCATATTATATTATACATATATACATTCTTTCACATTTAGCTATAATGTATGTTTTTATCTCAAAATGACCTTTTCTCTCTCCTTTTATTTTTTCCCCAGGGTCTGGAATACTGTGTCGAAAGATACAGTTTAGGTCTCACAGGTGGAGTCTTTCCCTTGAGCGGGCAGGCCAGCGATATTAAATTACTTAGCTGTCAGACTGTAGAAAAATTTCCCAAACGTGTCGACGGAGAGGATAGCGTTAATGCAGGTTTGTTCTAATGTCCCTGTTTGGTTATTCTAAAATAAGTAGTTTTGGAATCTAAGCAATGAATGCTGTTCTGTACCCCAGTCTGTGAGTCTTGAATACCTTTACAGACTAGCTTGTTGGGCTTATCTAAAAAGAAAAAATGGGTGCTTAAGTTATATGGGACTTCTTTAAAGGAAAAAATAAGTTGTATTTTATGCTTGCTGACATGCTATAGCGATGTATGGTGGGGTCACCTGCACGAAGCTTGTCAGTCGTTCTATTCCTCCAGCTGTCGTCTTTGAACAGTAAGATGATGCTCCCCATTGCTTAGGAGTGTTACCTGAATTTTTCTTTCCCTGTTCCAACCTCTGTCTGCATCTGCATCTGCATCCAGCTGGTGGCCGGTCACAAGTGGTGTTCCCCAGGGCTCGGTATTGGGGCCAGTTCTGTTTAATATCTCTGTCAATGATCTGGGCGAGGGGATTGAGTGCACCCTCAGTAAGTTTGCAGATGACACCAAGTTGGGTGGGAGTGTTGATCTGCTTGAGGGTCTACAGAGGCTCTGTGGAGGGATCTGGACAGGCTGGCTCAATGGGCCAAGGCCAACTGTATGAAGTTCATCAAGGCTAAGTGCCAGGTCCTGCTCTGGGGTCACAAGAACCCCATGCAACACTACAGGCTTGGGAAAGAGTGGCTGGAAAGCTGCCTGGCTTTGGGCCCCTCGCTACAAGAAAGACATTGAGGTGCTGGAGCGCATCCAAAGAAGGGCAACAGAGCTGGGGAAGGGTCTGGAGAACAAGTCTTACGGGGGTGGCTGAGGGAACTGGGGTTGTTTAGCCTGGAGAAAAGGAGGCTGAGGGGAGACCTTACCGCTCCCCACAAGTACCTGAAAGGAGGCTGTAGCGAAGTGTAGTGTTGGTCTCTTCTCCCAGGTAGCAAGTGATAGGACGAGAGGAAATGGCCTCAAGTTGCGCCTGGGGAGGTTCAGGTTGGATATTAGGAAAAATTTCTTCACTGACTGTGTTAGGAAGCATTGGAACAGGCTGCCCGGGGTTGAGTCACCATCCCTGGAGGTATTTAAAAGACAGGGAGACGTGGCGCTTAGGGCCGTGGTTTGGTGTTGGGCTTGGCAGTTGGGTTTAGGGTTGGGCTCAATGAACATAAAGGTCTTTTCCAACCTAAGCAAGTCTACGATTCTATGATCTGCCTGTCCATTTCTTCCTCTCTAAATCTAGTACGTTCCTACACCTGCAAGTTCTTAAAGCAATAGCTTTCCTTGTCCATATACACAGTTAAAACTCTTACGATGTCTTTCATTACCTTGCAGTAATTAAATGTCCATCTCTGGGTTTACAAATTCACTTATGTTCTGACCGTATTTTTGAGCCTGCTGCAGTGATAACTTCCATGGCCCTTTGTTTTGACTGCATTATTCACCTTCCCTCTCTTCTTACTGGCCTTTACTGATGTATGATGTTTACAAAGAAGACACTTGCATGATCTTTCTAGGCTACTTCTGTTTATCATCTTTGACTTAGTCCTGAAGCGGCAACTTGCATCTCTTTTGTGATGCCATCCTCTATCAACAGTGTGTCAAAATCTAACAAAAACACCTCTGGATTTTCTCCACTTGTGTCACGTTTCTGAGGAGAGTGCCTCCTAAAAGCTTGTTAAAAACAAACACACACCACCACTCCACCACACCCGAAAAAAAAACCCCAAACCAAAATAAGAACAACAAACCCCCTTTCTGTCTCCTTTTTATGAAGCATGAGGCACGGAGAAATACCTGTAATTTCTCTGATGGTTTCTAATTAGCTTTCATTCAGAATCTGTTGGAGTTAAGTTCTAGGCACACATGAGCTGCTGTTGGATGTGGGTTGAGGCTAGCAAAGAAGCTGTCTTCTGAATTATGGAAATAATTGGTATCTTCAAAGGCACTTGCAGCAGCTACAAAACGGAAGCGGCACAGATGTTCACGATGAAACATAGTAAAGTGTGTGAGGATCCCTAAACGTAATGATGAATTCAGCAGAGAACAGAGAAACATTTTGCCAAACAAACTGTTGCCTTCTTCCTTACTCTACTAGGGTAAATGATATGCCACATCCTTTGCTTACATCTGGAGAATGCGTTCTCCCCAGAGAAGACAAACCATTCCACTTATTGAGAGAACTGGAGTATAACATTGTGAATGATTTATGTTAAAATCTTTATTCCAATTTCCCGTTTGTTGGGTTTGGGGTTTTTGTATTTATTTTGTGTGATAATTGTGTTCGTTCATTCTGAATGTGCTGGAAAGGAGCTATTCTTAAAACCTGTAATTGAGTCCGATCTGGAAATTAGTAGTGCCTGCTGAGTGATACCAGAAGAAGGGGCAGTATGCCTGAAACCTGTCACAGAGATGTTTGCTATTCCGTAAATTTTTTGTTGTTGTTCTCAGTGAGTGTTGTGCTTTGTGAGTGATATAACAGAATTAAGCCAAAATAGGAAGTGGTGGTTTAAACATATCAGCTATAGCGTTATTTTCTACAAACAAGAAACAATGTCTTGTCTTTTACAGTAATATCGCCTGACACCAGTGTATCAATCTTCAGCTGGCAAGTGAATACATGTGGTCAGGGAAAACCATCTGCTTACTTGGGTGTATTTGACATTAATCGCTGGTATCGTGCTCAAATGCCAGATTCACTAAGGTATATTTTCATTAAGTTGTTTTCAATATCGCTACAAATCAATCATTTGGAAGTCGGTGTTTAGCTTATGCACTTGCTTGCTTTCAGGCCAGAAGAACTCCTTCATGATTGCCCCTATTTTGCGTTGTGGTCACTGGATACTGTAATAAGCGTGACTTCTCCAAACCCCATTTTGGATATTCTGGTGCACGAGCGGAGTCTAAGTCAGGGAGTTCCTCTTTCTCGTCCACCACCTGAGCAGTTTTTTCATCCAAGCTCCTACAATTTTGGTAGGTATTTCACTGCTTTTGATAGTGATAAGCTTAAAGTGAGGTCAAATGCCATTTATTGGTTCTCCTGTTCATTGTTTGTCACTCAAAACCCATCCGAAACCAAAAAGCCCCAAACGCCCACAAGGCCAACCCTTGATTACGTTGTACTAACAAGGTGTTTAATACTGGGACACATATCTGACAGTCTGCTGAGTTTTGGGTTTTGGTGCTTTTGTAATGTAGCCTGTGAAGTGGTGATGGTCATCAAATGAAATGACGTTGAACTGAAGCTCAGAGCAGAGCACCTCGATAGCACTAGAGATAAAATTGCTACACGCAGTAATTATTTTCAAAAAAATAAGTTTGGAAGTGGTCTGATGAAGAAAATGGGTACTCAGTTACAGCTTTCCAGATACTGCTATTTACAAAACGTAAACTGGTCATAAGCTAAGTGCGAGAGTATGGAAGGCTGTCAAACGTTCATTGTCTCTGCAGATGGTACGTGCTTGCTGAGCTCCGGAGTTGTTCGTATGACTTGCACCGGCTTCCAGAAGGAGGTGATCTTTTACTGTATCTTTATTGAGAATGGCAAGAGATGAACCTTTCCTATGTTTTCTATTGCACTGCTTTCAGTGTCGGAGACCCTTTTATGCCCATCCTGCCCATCCACACGCATGATTGCAATTGTGTCCTGCCAGTTTTATGCAAATGGTAACATTTTAGGTCCCCTCTTGGGACTGTAGAACTACCAGTGTCTCCTGTTGAAGCACGCTGAGGGATTGAATGTCTAGAGCGGAATACAACGTTGCTGTAGGAGCAAGAAGAAAACTGTTGTGGAAGTTGGGGAAAGCTGTTACTTCTGCATTACCCATCAGTGGAACTGCCTCCATAGTCTTGAGTTAGGGTTTTGATGCCTGATTAACTTGAAAAAGGAGGGCAGAATGGAGAAAATGAAATATTACTTAACTGTTTGAGAAGAAATGATTTTTTTTTTTTCTCCCGCACTTGGCCGAATTAAAACTTCCAAGCCACTGCACAGCTTGTGACAAATAATTTTGAATTAAATTTCAGCTCACTAAGTGTTTCCAACATAAATCAACTTCTGCACAAACAAGCACAGAAAGGGTCTTCCAAAGCGTGATTTAAAGTTGTGTGCTAGCTTTAGCTTATATAGAATATATTTTGTGTCAGTGTTCAGGGTAAAAAAAGGTCTGTGTATTGACAGAGAAGCTAGAGAATACTTAATTAAGCATTGCAAGGGCTGACCTTTTGTTTTACAGGATATTTTTTATAAACCGTAGCAGTTAGTTTGGCTGCCGTCTTTAAGACTCTACATAGTAGTGCTTACTGATGCAAGCTTTCTAACAATTTAAGTGAACATTTTTTTTTATTTCTCTTAGCGATTATTCAGAACCTTAGTGACTGAATAATACTGCTGTCTTAATCCGTAGTTTTTGATTAATGTTTCAGGCCTTGAAATTTTTAAAGAAATCTGGTCCTTCTATAAGTGAAGCCATTCACGATAGCTACAACAGGTGTCTTGTAGCTGGCTTGCTGTCTCCAAGACGCGTTGATGTCCAGCCATCCAGTTTGAGTCAGGTGAGTGCGTATCAGGGAATCAAGGGGGAAATACATCCATCTTGTCTGACAGGGCTGTAGAGGCTACAAGACATGATAATCTGATTTTCCTGTTATTCGCAAGTTGCACTGAAATGCAGGTGTTGACTTGAGTTAGCAGAAGTTATAGTATTCTTTGATCCAAACTACCGAGTTTGAGTGGGGGCAGCACTAAGAGATCTGCGTTGAGAGACCCATCTCTTAATTCCGTGCCACAGATACGCACAAGGAAGCGTGCAGGCAGTGCTGGTCATGCGCAACATAAAGCATCTTTCCCTCACAACAACCTTCACCCCATCGGTTTCTCAAAGCATTATGTTCAGTGCAGTAGCTGACTATGGGGGTGTCTCACTCGGATGCGAGCTGTTGCAAACATCATCTGGCTGCACTAGACGTGATCGCTTGCTTCCAAGGAATTGGGCTGTGGTAAACAATTACTCTTGTCAGCTCTGCCCGACAACTTCATCACCGCTCCCCCTCATCTTCCCTTCATCAGTAGGCTTTCCTGCAGCCTCTCAAAGCAGATCTTCACCTCTGTAGCCTCGTAGCCCAATTTACTCTGCTTAGACTGCCCCCTTGTTGCTGCAACACCTGAATCGCCTTTATCTCCTGACACCCACTATCTTCTCTCTGCTTTGTCCCACCATAGTGACTCCACCCCCCTCGTCACAGGTTTTCCACTTGCAGTGCACCAACCTTTCTCTCTCATCTGAAGAGTTTCCTGAGAGACGGAGCCTTTGTGATGAACAGCCCCTCTTCACCCAGGCAGGATCTAAGCTAAACGATTAGCTAGCTAGTCGTCACACAGTGGAGCCATTAGTAGGAAGGGGAGAGCGGTCTTCTCACTGCCCTCATCTTCCTGTCTACTGGACTGTTCACCAGATTTGTGGAAATGCCTTAAGGCAAATAACACTTCTGCACAGTGTGGTAGCTAAAATAAGTTTCTTGGCAAGCTGCCCTAGCCCATAGACTGCTTATTTTGCAAGCCTGGCGTAGACTCTTGCATTCAAATGGGATGTTCTGATGTCAGCTCCGGTTTGGGAATAGCTTGGGCAATCAAGTCGTGTTTTAATAACCTTTGCTGAATTGTGGCCATATCATTCAGAGACTTGTTATGCATTTGAGCAGGGATTTCTTTTGAAAGTTAGTAAGACAAATTTCAGAATTCGGGTCAAGAAGCTGGGTTTGGAGTTTTGTTTGCCACCGTAAGTGGTATCTGGTGTGTTTCCTTGTCTGAAACCCGTTTTCAGAAAAAGATGGACATATCATATGTGTATTCTAATGTGTGGAAATTGCTTTGAATGTGATGATTTTGCCTAGAAGGGAAAGCTACTTTTGAATGTGTTTAAAAAAAACACATTAAAAAAAAACAAACAAAGAAAAAAACAAAAAGAAAAAAGTAAAACTTTGTGAAGGGTCATTTCACCTGAAAGAAGTATCACAACACCAGCTGAAATAAGCTGCTACTTAATAATCGCACGTCTGTGCATAGCTGTGCATTATCCTTCTCAAGGATTACCACTGCATTATAACACAGTATTTGAGCAGCCTACAATTTAAACCTATTAGAATTTAAATGTGTCACGTCTTTTTCTGTCATTTTAGAAAATGGTAAAGTTTTGGGTGTCTGAACTGCTTCATGTCTTCAGAGTCTAGGAAGCTGCTTGCCCTTAGCTTCCCTGTTTCCGTGCAAGCGTTGCACCGTTGTCTTTGCTCTGTCCCCTTCACGCATTCCTGATGGCAAACTTCTACGTGCAAAATGCGTGACGGGTATTAGCAGAGGATGTTACCGGAAACAGTTAATTGGAACTCAGTAAACTGAGACTATACTGCAGAGGCATGCAAATAAAGGTTAGAACCAGCCTTCAGTAAGTTGAAATGTTAGAGGAAAAGTTTAACGTGTTTCTCAGACCAACGAGCAGTGCAGCCTGTGGCTAGAGTTAAGAAAAGGAATGTGGAATTAGCTGCGTGTGTACTAGTGGACTGTGTGATGTCTGAATGAGTGTACAGTTAGAAACAAACGCTTGCTGTTGCTGGTTCAGATATTGAAAGCATGTAAGATTCTCAGTTTATTTTGTCGGTTACGTTTAGGAGGAGCAGTTAGAAGCGGTATTGTCAGCTGCCGTCCAGACAGGTTCTTTAGAACTTCTGACTGGATGCATTAAACATTGGGCATCTGAAGGTAATACTTCTTACGTTGTTCTTATGTTATATATTTTTCTAGTTTGCAATTGTCGATTCATTTCTTTTTTGTTTTCTTTTTTTAAAGGGCAGCCAAGTTCTGCTGCTAATTTACAGTTTGTTCTTGAGTGGACATGGAAGAAAGTGATCTATGCAAAAGATGAGTTTGACCAAATATGTGAGTACTAGTGTAGCCATTCTGCAAACACAAAATGGTTCTTTCTAATTGAGCTTATTCAGGAACGTGGCGGTATATGGTACTGCACGGGGTTCTTTAAGCGTACTTTGAAACTCTGAAATTGCTCTGAAGGCTAATGATGTAATATTTATTCTTGAAAAGGTGTTCCGCTGTTTGATGGCTCTCGCAACGTTGTTGACCCGCAGACGTTACAGTCTCTTCAGCACTGCCAGTTGCTTTTGAGCAACCTTAGCACGGTCTTAACCTGTTTTCTAACAGAAGCACGAGAGCTTACTGAAAAAGGTTTGTAATCGTATATATGAAATCTTTGGTATGTTTTACTAAGATTTGGAATTATGCTTGAGTTGTAAGTGTGGAAAGATGAGCTTCTGTTGGCTTTGATGATTGGAAGACAGCCAAATTTAGCTGGGAGAAGGGGCTGAAATCTGAGAAGTTGGGACTGCCACTTAATACGCGTTGATTTCAGGGAAATAGTTGGTTGTGGAGTTCATGCAAGTGGGTAGGGGAGGCTACATTCAGCAAGAAGCTGTGTAAGCAGCTGGGTGGAGATTCCAGCAACCGGATGTGGTAGCGCTGCAAATGATTCCTTTTAATTCTTAGCTAGCAATTTATAATTGCATGCGAATGTTGTATTGCAAATTGCTAGAAAATAGAAAGGAAGCACAAATGAGTAACTTGTGAAGTAAGTTACTTGAGTTTCTGTAGCTTTTTATGTTATCACTTGTCCTTGGCATATTGAGGGGAAAAGAAGACTATCCCTTTGCTACGGTAAAAATCCCCCGCTACGTGAAAAACAAATGTCTTATTCGTGAGTGTATGTAATAGTTCCGGCTTTAGTTTTTTTTTTCTTTTAACCTTTAGTGAATCTGGTTCTTTGTAGGGGTTGCTTTTTTGGTTTGGTGGTGAATGTGGTTTTTTTCTTCAAATAAGAAGGTGCCACAGAGTGAGAAATGCAAAGACCGCGATGTCTACCGCGTTACTTTTATACTTTCTATTTGGGATGATGAAGGGGGTTTTGTAACAATGAAAGGAATTGGATAACAAGAATCATCTTATGCCTTGTTTTCAGGTTTTACAGACTTGACAAACAAGCAGGTGGTAACTGGCCTCCTTTCTTTGTATGCACGAGTAGTCATCTGGTTCTGTCGATCCAGTCTCCTTCCAGAGGGTTTAGGTAAGCATGAACTGTAATACATTTGTAACAGGGAGACTATCCAGTAAGGGATTCCGATGAACACATGCTTAGCCATGTTTTTGTAAATGTTTTGTCGGTGCTGAAGTTGTGTTGGTGAAACGGAGATTTTACTGTTTTTTTCAAGTACCTAGTGTAGAATAATGCAAGCAGTTTCTTTCCTGGATGTTCCTTAGAAAGAGCAATAAGCCTCTGACTTGAAGGAGTTGCTCGTGTCCACAGCTTGCAAGACTTGGGATTTGAAACAAATTACTATTACACAACAAATCCTGGAATGCTTGTTTTTACAGCAAAGGCATTACCTGCGTGTTTGGAACTTTTTATTCACTGCCTGAGGAAAAAATACACCTCGGCAATACTTCTTTATTTGGGTGGATTATAAAGTCTATTGTCAGCCTTCATTGTCTCACAAATGCGCACAGGACATGTTTAAGAAACCATTCCCTTTGAGAATTGTCCTTTCTGTAGTGAGCTTCTGCTTACAGTGCGTGTTCTGAATGCTACCTCAATTGTAAACTTGAAATGGCACTTGAGAGAAGAAGGAGTTGAGTCTTGTGTCTTAGCGCTCCGTTAGCAAAGGCAGAAAGCGGATTGGCTTCTTTCAAAGTTGGAGGCTTGCCTGTGCTTCTTGATGCTTAGCTCGTATGATCTTCTGTCTTTTTAGTCAAACGTTTTAGTTTCAACATGTGATATTGCTTCTTTAACTTGCTTTTACTTTATTGCCTGTAGATGATGATGTGCGTTTGGGTAGACCTTTCTACAATTACCCTCTGATTCAGAGCTACTACACTGGTCATCGACAGAAACTTGAGCGTTTATCAAGGTGAGCCTTACAGGAGAACTCGAGAACACTTCCACTGCGAAATCAGAAGTGGCAGTGAGTGGCTTTGCTATCAACAGTTGGTATTTGCTCTGCTTAATGCAGTTGCCGGCAATCCTCTTCACTTCAGTGATGCATGCGTTCTCTTGAACACGGAGGTTACTTTCCTGTGTTACAATATTTGTGTATACCTCTGCTTAGTACCATTTGTTGGCATCATCGTTTCTTGGTAGCGTACTTAATCCAGCGGCCAATCTGTATCATTTGGTACTACTGAAAAAGGTCATGTGTTCAGGAGAGGGTCAGCGATCTCCCGTTCAGCAAAGCACGGTGTTCACAGAAGAGGTGTTTTGGACAGAGAAGAAAGCAAGTTTTAAACCCAAACCAAACCTCATCTCGTTTATTGACTAGTGAGCAAGGGTAATAACTGTATTGGCCTAAATCACAAGTACATTTGTGTGATTTAATGAGATAGTCAGAGTTCGATGTAGTTGGCACACCTAGCACTCTACTGGCTGTTGGATAAAAGTCACTTGCTGAACGTGAACTCTCTTTGCTGCGCTAGCTCACTAGCATGTAGGTGATATGCCTTGGATTAGACGACAATAGATTTTTCTTTGGAAATTGTGCTGAAAAGTAAATAAAGAGCTAAAGAAGCTTAGGCTATGGCACCGCAAACAAGAACAGGATGCTGCAAGATGAGTTAAGGTGCAAGCTGCGGTGTAGTAGCTATTGACTTTAAAGTTCACCTTACTTAGCTTACTTCTCAAGTAACTTACATACCGGCTCAGGTGTTCCTTAGAAGCATACAACCTCCAGTGTGCTCTTTCTGCTTCTTATTATGGGGAAATTAAAGGGTAGTGTCACAGTCAGCCAAAGATTGCGATGGACTTGTGAAGAAAGCAATTTTTAAAGGTTCACCCATCCGTGGTTGTAATGGTCTGTGCATAGAAACATAATGGGTATGTGCATAGAAACATAAATGCTGCTTAAGATGACACGAAACTTCACCTGTATGCTCAGCTTTCTGAAAACAACTTTTTTTCAGTAACAAAAGTGAGCTGCTGAGAACAAAAGCTGAACTTTCCGTGGTGTTGTCTTCTCACAGCTGTGTATTGGGACACTCCAATGGGAGGCATTAGACTTGCGCTAAAGAATAGTCCTGGTATTTTGATACTGTTCCGTTTCCTCTGTTAGACAGTAGGAGAGTGGTTATTTCTGGCACATAAAAAACTTTGTTCACACTTCCTTAGTACTACAAGTAAGACAGCAAAAGAGAGAACCTGAAAACGAAAAGGTCCCTTAGTAGGGGAGCTTTCCAGGATGTCTGTTTGGAACTCCTCTAATCATTCAGTATGATCTAACAAACATCTTTCACCTGACTCGGACATTTCTTTCATGTGCCTTTCAAGTCATCATCATGCCTTTGTGTGTTTGTCACTTTCTTTGCCTCACGGGAGCTTTTTTCTGTTTGGTTTGACTGGAGGAGATCTGTTACACTGAGAGGCTGGAATTAGTGTTTGACTCTCCAAATCCTTGCTACCTTTTGTTCCAGAGGAAAATGGGATTCTGACTGCTTGATGATTGATGGAATGGTTTCCCAGTTAGGAGACCAAGTTGAGAAGTTGTGGCGGAGAGATGAAGGAGGAACTGGGAAATACCCACCTGCTAGTTTACACGTGAGTGTTACGTTCACTGAAAACAGCAACGAACCCCCCAAAGCCCCACCCAAAAGCCAATGATTCATGAAAGACAGGAGTTTTTAAAAGACTTTTGATTTTTCATTTTCAGGCACTGCTGGATCTCTATTTGCTAGAAGGCATTGAAGAAAGCTACAAACATGCAATTGTATCCTTTCTCGTTATTTTTACTGCACCTTCAGCATACGCACATAAATGTTCTTAAATGTTTGTCACCTGCGCGTTTAATAACGTTTTTGAATTGATGCTTCCAACACAGTGCAAGTGAAAACATTTAGTTTAGAATGAAGGCGTGGACAGGAGCATTGTTTTATTTCTTTGTACTGTGGATTCTTTATGATTTTTTTTTTAATGTTTTGTTGCAAAGTCTTTTCTGACATGCGAAAACAGGTTTACTGAGAAATGTTAAAGGTAAAAATCTCCCTTGGTTTTTCTCAAAACTTAGCACAGTTTTTAATTTTTTAAAGCACCCGTATCTGTAGCAAATGGCTGCTTACTAGGATGATGCAGTAATAGGTGCTGCTTGAGAGCAGAAGGATTTCTAACCGGTACCTGATTTTTGCCCAATTCATCCGTCCTCCAGCCCAGATAGCAGTGCTTGCTTTTGTTCTGTTAGAAGTGCAGGCACACCGAATAAGAAAGGGAGAGAAGAGAAAAGTCATCGGGCAGAAACTTAATTTTTAAGCTGCTGAAATATACAGAATTACTTTTTGTTGTTTGCTGCCTAACCCGAGAGGGGAGCCTAGAGAGCAAGGGGTTTAAAAACGGTTGTACCCCCGAGCTGTCTTATTAGAATATGTCCCTAAAAACGGATGTCAGAAAGAGAAAATGACACTACCGATGAGCGATCCGCACGCTGTTTTAAATCCAGTGTCAATCATTCAGTGCTACGTTGTCTTGTAAGGACACCTTAATTTACATTGTTCTATATACTCTGGAAATGAGGAAAAAACCAACGGTAGAATTTGTTTGCTTTAATAATTAAGCATTGGATGTTCAGGTGTTTTGAGTGTCCAACTGGTAGCTCCAGTGACTAAAGAGGGAGCCTGAGTTTGTAACAACGGAAGTATTTAAGTATCGAAAGTTAACCTTTCTGAATGCCTTACAGAAATCAAAGAGTATTTCTTTGTGGCTATTTATTCAGAATGCCGTTTTGTGGTTAGGACCTGACCGTCCTCAGGTTAGAATAGCTCAAAATGGCAAGACTAATACGGCAGTATTTTCTGCTTCCTACCACTTGTATATCCTGACTTCACTGTGTTGTTCGAAACGTGATGTGATAAATGTTTGGTCTTCCAAATTGATTAGCCTTAACTAGATACTTGATGTCAGACAATTTACTTGCTGCTAGATATCACGCGTTCCTTTCCGAATAAAACAGAGACTTCAATCGACTCCTTCCCAACTGCCTTTGCTATCCCTTGGGGACTTGTTCAGCTTGTTGAAGGTTTTTGGCTTCTAGATCACAATGATTACGAAGTAAGTACGTTACAGTTCAGTTAGACATCCCTTACAGTCCAAAGCTGTAATCTGTAAAATGATTTTAAAAAATCGGTGCTTAGCTAATAACAGGTGCTACAACGTTAGAAGCCCTTTTGTCATACTGCTACGACATCTTCAGCAGTAAGTTATAATCTGAAATTTTCCTTTAGCCACTTTGACAGGAAATTGATTAAAACAAAGAAGAAATCAACTTTAATAATGCTTGATACTTGAGTTTTCAAAGCCATCCATTTAGGTTGTTTTCAGCAGACCGATGGAGCGCTTTCTCAAAGACAGTGTTTTAGGTACTTTAAATATTAAAACTGTGATCATAGCAGCAAGGTTTGAGGCAGAAGACTGCAGAAGTGACTGTTCAACCTAATTCATGTTCTTTCTGATGCTGAAGGTTGTTCTTTGCCTGTCACAAAGTTAATATATCTGTTTGTCTGGGAGGATAGCTTATTATTTAGTAATGTATTTATAGAAAGTGGTGTTTGTACACAGAGATTTGGTTACTCTGGAAAAGTGTGAATTACTCCTTTTAAAACACTCGCTTTGTTCTGTATGGCTAACTGGATTATTTTTTTTGCAAATACTTGGGAATTTTTATCTCCAGTAGTTAGTCATCTAAGTTTATTTGACACACGTCCACCCTTACTTAAGATACTTTTGAATGTTCTTGTGGCGTGCGTGCATGTGCATATCGTAATACACCTGACCTCTAACCTCTACAGAATTCACTGGCCCTGCTCTTTCATCCAGCCACAATCAAAACTGTGTCATGGCAGCACAGGAGAATTATTCAATCCCTGATGTGCCAAGGAGAGCGTAGGCGAGCCCTCAGATACATACAGATGATGAAGCCAGCAATGTCAAGCAGCAGTGAAGTGCGGCTTTTCCTCACGGTGTTGTTGTCCAATAGGTAAAGAAACCTATCCCACCGTTTTGGCATTCAAATATTGTGAAAGGTGGAGAACAAATCATATGAATCACCATGCCCTAAATTCCCTTTAAACTCTGAATACAGTCGTTTGGGTGGGGGCATCTTTTTGGTGATACTATTAATATTCCTTTACGTCTCAAAAAATTTAATTACAGGTGCGTGGTGGAGGCTTGGGGTCTGTTGCAGCAACATGCCACCGGGTTAAACATCGAAGAGCTGTTAAAACACGTGTATGAAACCTGTCAGGAGATGGGACTAATGGAAGACTTACTGAAGCTACCTTTCACAGGCACTGAACAAGTAAGTGTGGACACGAAAAAAATCTTAATGGTCTCTTTGAAAAGAGAAGAGGCAGAATCATAACAGATTTTTGAAATGTGTTCTTTCTCATAGGAGTGTTTGGAGAAGATTTTACAGAGCGATGCTGCTGTCCGGAATCTTAGATTTCCTTTAGACCACCATGTGCAGCGTGCCAACTATATCCCAGCGCTGCAGTCGAATCGTTCCATGAACGTTAATCTTACGGTAAGCATGAAAGTTCTGTCAAGTGTGCAGGTTTCTGTTAGGTGTTACTAACCATTTTTGGTAGTAAATGAAATAAAAATCAACGCTTTGTTTTTTATACCATTCTTTGAAATACTAGGAATAAGTTTCTACACTTTCCGTTACAGCTGAACCTAAAAGTTGAACAAAATATTTCACTACTCCAAAGCTACCTGCGTGAAGTTATAAACTGAGTGTTGCAGACCATTGTTGACTCCACTTCAAATAGTTTGTTTGCATCTAAGGAATAATGGTTTAGATTGCTGAACGCTGTTTGTGTCACTCCTTTCTGTGGCATGAAGAGTATGTTGTATGTCACCTCTTGAATCTTGCACACAACTTTATTTTTCTAGCTGAGAGCAGTCTGGATGCCAATCCACAGGTAAAATCTGTGTGCTGGTTTGGTTTTCTTTTTATTTCCTCCAGTTACAGCATGAGCTCTGCGATTCCGCAACTTCTGTTTTACCCCTTTGATGACAGAAATTCTTATCTAACTTCTGTTTCTCAAAACAGCCAGATTAAATTTTGTGTTTTGCAAACTTCTGTTATGAATCTGTGATACATTTTCTGTTTTCCGGAACCATAGTTTTCCAG
>JAOXXN010041075.1:0-23780 GCA_026770055.1 Myrmophylax atrothorax | reverse complement strand
GGTTTTTTTCTTTTAAATGATCTACACAAGTGAGTAAAGTGCTTGATGTGTGAAACTGTATTGTGAGAAATTTGAAAATAATGAGGAAAAAATTTTTGTGGGGTCTTGCTTTTTCTTGAGGTAAAACAGGCTGCTTATTCTTAAATCTCAGCTCTTGATTTGCTTTGGTACTGACTCTACTCTTAGTCCAAGCAATTGATCCAGCAGTGCACTTAGAGCGTGACAGGCACAGGATCAGATACTGCAGAGAGAAAGCTGTTTCATAATTCATTTCAAAGTATGTTTTGTTGGTTGGCTGATTCTTTTAATTAGTTGGTCTGATTTTTAAATCAGGGAGGAAAAAACCCTGTTTTTTTTCTACAAGGGAGAGAAGTAATTTGAGGTGTGGGTAAGGAGATTCATTAATATCCAAGCTAGAATACTGAAAACCAGGTTTGTTTTAAATGTGGGAGGGTTTTTTTTAGAAGGATATTTAATGAATCCTTTGGGTCAGGATGATATAGTACTGCGGCAGTGTAAGGGAACATAATATCTGTATGTTTCATCAGGAACAAAGAGTGAACTAAAGAACTTCAGTTGCTTATCGGAGCACTCAGCTTTGTAACTAAATTTGTAAGAATAGTGAGGAGGGGGAAAGTGGATGGAAATAATGCAGCAGGAGTTTAACCCACAGTGAAACAATTGTCAGCTACTGGCTTGTCCTTGATAAGAAACCAATTACTTTTAAATTTTAGAAAAGCGTTGGAGAGCATCTCCCAGAACACTGCTGAGCACCTGGAGAAAATCGAGGGAAGGTGCAATACACTCAGAAAGAGAAACTGGAAATAACGAAGAAGGGAAATCAAAGATGCAGAAGGGCCTGGAAAGGCACAAAATCAATGACACTACTAGGTAAATAATACAAACTTCTGCTATCAATTGGAAGGGTATGAGTACAAGAGTACTGGTGATTTTAATAGACTGAAAGCCTGAGTGACTAATAGCCAAGGTAAAGCTGAGTCTGGATCAAGGATTTTGTGATTGAAAGTGATAAAGAGACATCCTGCTATCCCTGCTCTGGAGGAGAAAAACCTCCTTTGAGCCGCTCAGTCCTCAGGTTCTGCAGTCTTGTTCGGCACGTGGGGCTTAAACTGTGCCCTTTTCAAGTTGTAATCGGTAAAAAAGTAAAACAAATAACATAAAATATTAAGTAACAGATAAAAGTAAAGCAGGTAACAGATTCACATGCATTTTCAAAGTTTATTCAAGGTAAGATCACTTCAGCTGTGTTTGATTCCATTGCCTTCTGTCAACATGTTTTGACTTTTTCCCTTCTTACTCTTCCTTGATACAATGTAAAAAATACTTCCTTAGTTAGGCAGGAAGGGGAGATGCCCCCCTCACCTTGCCCAAAGAACAACTACGAAACTCCCCCAGAAGCCATCTGTGGGTGGAAGTGTCAGGTCTGTCTGCAAACAGCCACATTTGAGTGGCCACTGTCCACCCCTGGCACTCAGTGGCTTCACAGCCACCATGGGGCCAGCACAGCAGCTCACAGGCTCCACACCCACCTTCAGCCCCACCATTTCTCCTTCCTCCCTCTCAACCAGCACGGACAGAGCCATGTCCACTCTATGTCCAGCTAAATGCAGCATCCCTGGTGCCACAGGAGAATGGCACCCACAGTGCCCAGCTGGTGGGACCATCACAGGTAGCAGTGAGACCCTGGGTGTGGCAGAGGCTGTGAGCCCAGGTGAACGAGCGGAGCAACAAGCTAAAGAGCCAGAACAGCGGCTGACAGTACAGAGGCTGCCCATTCCTGACCCAACAGCTCGGCTTCAGTTTCTTGGAAATGCCTCATTTGTAGAATAAAATCCTGCCTTCATCTGCCAGTCTCTTAATAATGCTGAACTCAACATCAGCGTCGTGGACCCTTGTCCTGCGAAAGGCTCCAGCCCAGCGGTTTTTTTCCCAGTAGTGGTGCCAGTTCCCTCCACTGTCTGCTCTGAAGCCAAACACGGAGACCTGTGCACATGGCAGCAAGAGTCATCGCTGCACGGGTGCTTGGGTGCCCTTGGCACGCACAGACGGGCCGAGCAGGGTGGTGTGGGGGCAGTGCCTGGGCCTGTGCTCACCTGCTGGCAGGTGTGCAAGGCAAAGAGCAGGGCCGTGAAGCCGGTGGAGGGGTACCGCCCGTGGTGCTGTGTCCACTTGTCATGGATGTACTTGAGGAAAGCTGGGCTCAGGATCAACACCTGAGTGGGGAGCGGAGGACCCATCAGCTGCTCTCCATGCTGGAGCGGGACAGCCAGCCCAGCAGAGCCCTGCCTGCCCCCAGGGAGCTGGAGCCCACAGAGCCCTTACCTTGCTTCTGTCAGCTTGGATGAACTGCTTAACTCTCACGTATGTGCTGCAAAAGCAGAGGCAAGCAATGAGCATGTGGCACTCCTGCTGCTGGGGCCACCCCTTTGATCACAGAGGGTATCTGTGTCTGCCAGCACCCAGCCCTGTGGCACCCCCAGCCCCTTGGGCTGACTCTTACAGGGGGGTGGGACTGCAGATTGTCTGAGCCCTGGGGTGACAGGTCAGTGTCCACTACCCCAAACTGCAACAAAGACCTGCACCCAGGACCTTTGTCCCACCAATACTGTGGTCCCAGGGCTCGAGTGAGGCAGCAGGGCCCCCAGACCACACTGTGACATCCACAGGATCTCCAGCACAAGAGATGCTATCCCCAAATCTGACACACCGTGTGAGCTCTCCAGTGGAGAAGGCACTGGTCACCCACTGCAGGTCCAGAGGCTTGAAGGGGACAAGGACAAGGTGGACACCGGGTGCAAGGTTCACTGCACTCTCTGGGTACATGAAGTGATGGGTTGTTCTTGTGCCAACATCCATCTCAAAGCCAGCGATCTTTGCTCTGTTCATCCTAAAGGACAGCAGGATGGTGTGTCCCAAAATGAAGGTGCATGCCGTGCTGGACCTCAACTCACCAGGCAGGGACAGAAGGTCACCCTGGACCAGCAGCAAAGGGTGGACACAGGTGGCACAGAACCAGTGTGTGCCCCAGAACGGAGGGCTCCAGGGAGCAGGGTCAGTAGCCACCCCATCACCGAGTTTGTGTTGGGCAGATTTCAACAGCATGGCTGTGGCACACCAGGGTTCTGGGAAGACAGGCAGAGACCAAGTCCCTTCCATTCACCCACCTCAGCACCCAGTCATGGGCATCAATTAGCAGCCCGTGGCTGGACCCCTTCAGCCACCCCGAGTTCCCCACTACTGCACAAGTCCTGCAGCGAGGTCGGTCCCACATTTCACTGGCTGGGGCTTGGAGGACAGTGAAGAGTTGCTGAATTATGGCCTGGAGCTGGATACCGTTCATGGGACCCTGCAGGGTCTAGGGGAGCAAGCACAGTCACATGCATCATTAGCCCCCCCACCAGTAACCCAGAGACAGAGCCCCACTCCTCCTAACAGAGCCCTGAGAAAGTACAGAAGAAACAGATGGGTTATTAGGACATTGTATATACATGGGAGATGAGATATGCAGAACAGCATAGCAGGCAGTGGGAGGTAAGGGGGACAAAGAACTGAGCCAAGATCCCTACACACAATTCATCCCCATCACATCTATTCTTGGCCATGCCCCATTGCAAACAGATTCAAGGAACCTGGGAAGAGCCACACGCTCCTTCTCATGGCCCCACTCACCAGCCACCACTGAACCACATCTGAGGAGAGCTCATAGGGTGCACCCGTCAGCAGGGGCCCTATGGCTGCCTCGTAGCGGTCGTTGAACCACGCGGAGCTGTTGGGTCTGGCGGTGCAGCTGGCAGCAGGGATGTGGAGGGAGGGAGCCCACTGGACAGGGCCAAAGCCATCCATGAGGGCTCGGAAGCATTGCCACAGGGCCAGGAGCAGGCATAGGGACAGCACCAGCTTTGTGCGCCTCTGGTTCACCATCCTGTGTGCCACCTGCAGTGAGATGTCACAGAGACCAGTGACAGTGGCCCCACAGGAGCTGTTCTCACCCACTCTCCCTGCACAAGCCACCCGGGACATCCCTTGGCTGCTCACTCATCTTGAGGGATCTGAAGTAGCCTGATTTTTGTTTCCTTTTCAAACTGTTCAATGGCATTATTGCTGTGGCCTGCTGCTGCCACTGCCATCAGTTACTTAGGGCTGGGCAGGGCTGGCTGGCAGCATGTGCTGTACAAGGGGCTGCTATCTGCCTGCAACAGTTTTAGGGTCTGCAGACTGACCTGCGAACAAGCTCCAAAGCATCATCACCCTGGCCACAAGCAAAATCCCACTCTCTCATCTGAAGTGGTGCCCATCCACCTGCCAAGTGGGTCAGATGCTGGCAGTGGGGCCCCTCCCCACCATACACCTCCCCACCATGCGTCATGTAGAGCAGCCCCACAGGCTCTGCCCCAGCTGAGCACATGCAAGTGTTGTGCAGCTCCCACTAGAGTGGCCCTGTGGTTCTGCAGCTTCAAGGGCACTGAATCATTGCCAGGGAGAACAATTCTGTTCTCTATCTAAAAGCACTCACATAAATGTGAAGTCAGAGGGGAAAGGGTTTTTCTGTCCTCAGGGAGTTTATGCAGCTCTCAGTGACTTAGGACTTAGCTCCTGTGGACTAAGGCAAGAGTGAAGAGCACAGCTTCATGAAGAAGAGGAGGCTCACGGGAGACCTCATCACTCTACAACGCCCTGAAAGGAGGTTAAAGCCAAGTGGGGTCTCTTAGGCAACCAGCAGTAGAACAAGAAGGCATGGGCTTAAGCTCTGCCGGGGAGGTTTAGGTTGGATATTAGGAAGAAATTCTTTACAGAGAGAGCAATCATTGGAATGGCCCAGAGAGGTGGTGGATTCACCATCCCTGGAGGCTTTCAAGATGAGACTGGATGTGGCACTCAGTGCCATGGTCTAGTAATCCCAGTGGTGTTGAAACAAGGGTTGGACTTGATGATCTCAGAGGTCTCTTCCAACCCAGCTGATTCTATGATTCATGCACAGCCTCCACCCCAGGGTCAGAAGAGAACACAGCAGGTTTGTGGATGTGTCCTCTCTGTACTGGGAAAGTTGAAGGAAAGAAATCTCCTGTCCTCACAGGAGCACCCTGTGCCTCCTCCAGTTGCCTGAGTGGGGCCATGTGTCAGCACTGGTTTTCCATTTCTCCACATGAACCATTTTCTGCAGCTCCAGCAGCATGGATGTCCCTGCTCACCATGGTGTCCAAGCTGGTGCACTCAAATCTGACCCCCAGGATGTGCCCTAGCAAAACTGCTGCCCCAGAAGGTCCAAACATCAGAGATTTGCACCATCCCAGGAGGCCGCAGCAAGTTGTGTTCCCTTTGCCCTTCCCAAAAACCACTGAACTGTCAGCTCATATTCAAAGGGAAAGCACAAAAAAGTCAGCAGCAGCACACCAGAAACCCAGATGTGGGTTCTCCCAAGCAGGAAGCTGCTATGAGATGATGGCTATTCTCCCCTCAGGCTCAGGGGGACCCCAACAGCCCTGGCAGCCTCCTTGCTGGCAGTCACAGGTCCCTATGACTTACCCTTTTACCCTCCTGAAAGCATCCACAAGCATTTGCTGTGATGGAGGCAAAGAGTACCCATTTGATGTACTGGTCAGACCAGGCACCAGCAGTCCCCTGGGCTGGTTCAGGCACTTGTGGAGCCTCAGGGATTTTTAAACCACAGCTGATGGAGGAGTGGGAGCGGGAAGGGGGCTGCATGAGCAGCAGCAGCAGTTCCAATAAGCCCAGAGCCAGGGGACTCAGCACAGGGAATGTTTCATGCAGTTTGTTGCAGACACTTGCAGCTGGGGCAGGCAGGGCTCTGGACAGGCAGAGTTGAGTGGCACTGTCTTCCTGCCTGTGTCCATGTGCAGCCCTTGCTCTATGGATAGGACCTCTCCACCTGCCCCTGCGCCACCATGGCAGCTGTCCTTGTGTCCTAGCCTTGGGGTTACCCAGCCCAGATACACTTGCCACAAGCCACCACACCCTAGGATGTGGTCCCTGCACTGGGCTGCACTCAGTACCCACAGACCTGTCTCTGTCCCCACTCAGCCCCGAGGAACAGTGCCAGGAGCCCCACAGTCCCACAGCTGGAAAAGAGCCTCTCCTAGTGCCATGGACTCTCAGTCCCCAGCTGGTTCCCCAGGGCCCCTCACCTCCTTGGAGGAAGCACCGCAGAGCAGGGACAGGCGAAGGTGATGCTTCCGGGCTCGGTGGCCTCTCCAGTGCTTGTTGCAAGTGCAACAACTGCCACAGGAAGAGGAAGTGTTGCACCATGACGTGGGGGAGAATAGCAGGCAGCACAGTGAGGTCAGGGCTGCTGTCCGTTCCCTGGCAGCACCTGCCACTCTGGCATCCTGGCCTGGCCCCTTCACACAGCCCAGCACCATGACAGCTGCCAGTCCCACTGGGGCTGAATGCCCTGGGCATGTTCCCAAGGCCAAGTCAGGAAATTCATGATTAATAAGTTCCTCTGAGCTTGGGAGAAGCTGCCTGGAGTGCAACTGCCCTCCTGCTTCTGTGTCTTGCTGGGATGGGACTGCTCACTGACACCAGCAAAGTGGAGCTCTCAACAACCTTGTGTATCCAGCTCCTCACCATGTTTCTTTCACTCACCTGAATGGCATTTTGGCTCAGAGAAGACAGAGAATGACTGTGAAATGTGCCTTGGCAAATAGAAAACACAGACAGTGGAAAAGCAGTGAAAGCTGAACCATGAGTAATTTTATCCAAGGGGAGGTCAACACTCTTTGCATTGCAAGATTTGGTGACTTAGGTTTGATTCAAAGACAAAGGATCTAGAAATTCAAACTAGAAAGCCACTGCAAAATATAAAGAGCTGGTATTTATTGGTGACAGGTTTAAAGGGCCTCTGCACCACTGCTGGGGAGCCGGACAGGGGCAGCCCTGAGCTGCCACAGAGCACATCTGCTGGATCACACAGAGAGTGGAGGAATTAGGGACAGCACAGGCTCTGTGATGCTGGCTTCACAGCACTTGTTTGCATTCCCAAGCTCCGGTGTGCTCAGCCCTCGGCAGAAATCCCTTTCCCAGGGAGTTGCATCCTGCACTGCTCCACTGCAGCTCCAGAGCCCGACAAGGCACAGCACTGCTCCACACTGTCCTCACTTTCATCAGCACAGGCAAGGCAGAGAGCTCCAGGGAACAGAGCAGGGAGATCCACAGGATGGCAGCATGGACAGGGCAAGGCAGAGCCTAGGCATGGGGCAATACCGTACACCAGGGCTGGTCCGTGCGTGGGGGGATGGCTGAGTCAGGAGCACAGCTGTGGAGCTCGTGGGCTGCTGTGTTCTCGCTTTTCAGCTGGCTGAAAGATTCTCTAAGATCGTCCAGAGGAGGGGTGGGCTGGGGGGTTGGGGCAGCAGAATTGAGGAAAACAGCACTGGGTGAGCTGGTGGTCCTATCCTGCTCACCCCTGTGAGCCCTTGGTGCAGACAGGAGCTTGGAGAATTGCATTTTAAGCAGCTCATGAGATCTTCCCTCTTGTATTGAAGCAGCTCCTACTCACTGAGCACGTGAACAAATGAAGCAGGGAAGAGACCTTGTCTCTGAGGCTGTCCTTCAATCCACCCTTTCTGTGGGGAGAAAGGAAGGAAAAGGAGCAGTGAGCACAGCACAAGGGTATTCAGGGGGATGAGCAACTGGACCCGTAACAGCTTCTGATTGCCAAGGAAAAGATGGAGAGACAGATGCAGAGCAGGAGATGACAATGTGTGCAACAGTCAGGGGACAGAGGCAGGAGAAGTATGGAGAGGGGATCATGTGCATCCAAGTGCAGGTTACATACACAGGTTCACTCACCCACCAGTTACTGTCCTCTTTTTCAGACACCGCAATGACCTCGCCTGTGTGGAAAGTCAGCTCATCTTCCCGGTCAGCACTGCAGTCATAGAGAGCGCGAACCCTGCAGAGCATCTGTCCCTTCTACAAGAAGGAGAGAGCATGGTCAGACGATAAAATAGTGCCACTGCCCTGATCCTAAAGCCCCTGGCAAAGGTATGAGAAGCAAAATGAGAGACAAGGAAGTTTCCTGTTCAGAGGGAAGTGCAGAGGGAGCAGGTCATCTACCAGTAGTTTGGGTGGGACAGGGATCCAGCAGATGCCTCTTTCTGCTGGGCCACCCTTCCAGAGGCAGCTGCTGCTCTGCCCCAGGACTGTGGCATGTGCAGGTGCAGGCTATGGGATCCCTGCTCTCTCAGGGCAGGTCTGCATGAGAAGTTAGCAGTGTTTTCACCACAACCCAAGTAAGGTGTCCCTAATGACAGGGCTCTGCTCTGTAGTGTCATCGAGGAGAAAGGCATCCCCTGTAGCCCAGTGAGGCAGGGCCAGAGTGGACACTGCACCCTTGTCCATGTCCAATACTGCACTCTGTGACCTGCCAACAACCTGAAATTATGAACAAGGCAGGGGTAGCATTCCCAGCACTTTGCAGGGAGACATCAGTGCAGGGAATCACAGAAATGCTGGAAGGAGAAGTTTCTAGAGCCATCACCATCTCAGGTCAAAACCAAAGGGGGTAAATACTGGCAGATGTGGGAGTTGAGCTGATTTTGGCCACTGGTCACCTACCAAACTCCTCCTCCAAGGAAGTGGGACATCCCAAGCACGGCCAGAAGATGGATCTGGCTTCTGAAAGGATCCACGTGGGCCAGCCTGTTCCATTTTGGTGGGGCCAGACGTGCAGAAGGGGTCCATGGCTTTCAGAGCCCCTACAGCATAACCAGACTGGTCATCTGCTCTCACCTTTCATCACAGTGGACAACAGCAACCACCACTGTCAGGCAGCATGGTGCAACATGGTCCTCCACCATGATACAATGCACACCACTCATCTGGGAGCTGGAAAGGGGCAGAACTGGGGGCACAGTGGAAAGCAGAAGCAGGGGAAGAGGACATGGCCAGGAAGCTGAAGGACATAGCATGGAGTCTGGGGTGACGCACATGTTACCAGGAGGTGTGAGATGTGTAACTCCAAGGTGCTCCAAGGGCTGCCAGCACGAGGGAGCAGCTGCCATGGACCACGTGCTTGGCACCCTTCGCTACCACAACGCTCCCCACACTGCTGAGCTCTGCTGGGACGAGGCTGTTCCCTTGAGGCACCCGGAGGCTCCAGCTGACCAGATGTCCATCCTGGAGACCCCGGAGCTGTTTCTGGCAGTGTTCATCTCTTTGTCATAAGGGCTGTGCTAAGCAGACCCCTGCCTCAGTCTGCCACTCTGCCTCGGTGTGTGAAGGCAGGGAGCATCCTTCTGGCAAAGGGCATCCATGGAAACAAACCCACTGCCTGAAAGATGGGGACAAGGTCATTCCCTTCTCCAAATTCAGCATCTACAGCAGCCCAGCAGAGGAAGAATAACCCTGGCCTAGAGGCACTGATGTCTAACAGCCAGGGTGCAGGTATCCCCCTTGATGCTCATCTGTGGGCATGACATCCAGTGTTGCAGCTCTCCCAACCCATGTCCAAGCAAGAGGCCCCACTGGCCTGACCCATGAACTAGCCTCAGCCAGACAAAGCCACCAACAACCTGACCTAGTGCGGGTGCTGATCTGCAGGTCCTTCCCACCAGCATGGTCTGGCTCCTTGCCCCTCCTGAGCCCATCCTGTCCTTACCTGCAGCCAGGCTGGTCAGGCTGGGCTGCTCAAAGCCAAGCAGTACCCAAGGTGCTGGCTCTGAGGGTGCCAGCTTGTGCTTGATGCTCAGGGACAGGACTTGGCTCCTCCTGCTTCTTGTGTCCTCAGCAGAGACTGACAAGCCAGTAAGGAAGGGTGAATATGTCTCCTGGAGAGCTAAATCTAGAGCACGACCAGATCAGGGGGTAGCAGCAAGCTGGTGCTGAGCAGGGTTCCTGGGCAAAGCTCCAGGAGAGAATGGGCATAGACACCTGGGCAGGCATTTAGGCATTTTCTCTCCTCTGCTTGTAGGTCTGACCTGAGAAATGCATCCAGTTGGAAGCAGAGCTGGAACCAGCAGAGGGGAGGTAAAGCAAGACCTGCTGAGTCTCCCAGAAAGGGAGTGGACTGTTGGAAGTAGGAAAAGCCATGGGAAGGCTAGACAGACAAAGGACAGTGGGAGTTGGTCTGGCTAAACAGCAGAACTGCAGTGCTGCTGCTGTTTCTGCCTGCAGCTTTGCCTTCCCAGCACTGTCTTTAAATATGTGCTCCTCTGCCTCTCTCAACAGCAGCAGCACTGGGGAGAGTTCAGGGCATCCTCATGGCAGCTGTGGAGGAGCCTCAAGGGCACTGTGCTGCTCTTCGAAGTAGGGATCAGTGCTAGGTCAGAGCAGACAGCACAAACCAACCTTGGTCCCTCATGAGCAAAGTCCCAAAGGGCAACCCAGGGCACCAGACAACCCCTCACACTCTGCTGGGGCCCAGCTCCCTCCCAGACCCCAATGTGCCGATGGGGCCAGGCTGCAGCAGCAGCAGCAGCTCCCCTCACCAGCCCCCACAGAACCCTGTCACAGGCTCTCACCTGGCTTTGTCTGCTGGGGCAGGAGCGGAGGTGGATAGGAGGGGGCCTGTGGCACATCCAGTCTGTGTAGGTAGGCAGCTGGTGAGGGGCAGGTGTCCAGCCACCTGTGCTGGGGCACTGCCTCTGCTGCCCCCGGCCTGGGGACAGCAGCAGTGGGGTGGTAGCAGCTCTGGGAATGGGCAGATCCCCTCCTCTCAGAACCCAGCTGGGAAAGGGGGGATTTTCTGGTTCAATGGAGTGTGTACAACTGGGCAGGTACAGGAGCACCCACTTCAGCACAGTGGGAGCAAGGTGGCAGCAGCACACCCAACCCAGCACCTCTCAGGACCTCACCTTCTCATCCAGGTCTTTGTCACTCTCAAACATGTCATCTTGTCCAAGGCACCTCTCATACTCCACATGGACGTGAGGGTTGAAGGGATTGCTCTGAGCCTGCAGCAGCTGGGGCACAGAGGAGCTCCTTGAGGACCCACCAGACCTGTTCTGCCTCACCAGTGACACTGGCCCCATATCCAACCACCCACCCAGCAGGGAACATCTGCTGCTGCAAGCAGTGCTCCCAAGCACTGATGGGCTATTGCCAAGGCCTCCAAATCCACAAATCAGGACATGGCAAAAGCAAAGCTTAGACTCGCTGAGGAGATGCACAGCCCCAGTACAGGTCCAAGTCCCCCTGTATGATGCAACCTCTGCCTGGCCTGTCCCAAACTGCCCTGCCCTGAGGGACCCTATGCCAATAGGGCCAGCACCAACCCTCCCTCCTTTGCATGCCACATTGTCACTGGAGATGCTGAGGGATACAGGTGGCCCTGGGAACACATCCACGTGGGTTCATGTCCCCCACTGCTTTGTGGTGCTGGGCCGTGTCCTGAAACCAGAGGGGTGGTGAGACAGTGCCTTACCAGCTTTTCACACAGGGGATGTCTCATCCTCCTGGCAACATCCAGGGCTGTCTCTCCTGCTTTGTTAGCTGTGGGGGAAGCAGCACCTTGAGCACTGTGCTCAGTGAAAGGAAGAGCTGTGTTGTGTTTGGGGCATCTGGCAAAATAAGCCTAAAAGAAGGGACAGCCTATATCCAGGAGCTCAGACCAGAAATGGATGGTGATGGGAAGATGAAAAGCACAGGAGGTGAGAGACACAGATAAGGAGAGAAAGGAGCAGGAGTAAATTGGTGACTCGCAGAGATGGGACAGGATAGAGAAGACAGAGGAAAAGAAGAGACTCATTGCCAAAGCCTCAAGGCTACAAAACCAGAGAGGCCATAGAGAAATATCCCTTCCCCTCTGTGTCACCACAGGGAGGTTTGGGCAGACCCAGTACATGTGTCCTGATGCCTGATGGACACCCAGGTCTCTGTGCTTGCAAGAAAAGTGTGAATGCAAGTGCAAACAAGCCACAACCATTTGACTTCAGTTTTACTTTAAACTACAACCCCCCACACACACTGCTTGGAGGTCCGAGGGTGGGACCTGTGATGGTGTTGCTGTAATGCAAAACATCTCCTTGCAGAGCTGCAGTGTGGGACTGGTTGGGGTCACATGGTCTGGGAGGGCTCTGGGAAAGGTGGAAGGTGGGAGAAGGTAAAGGTCAGTCAGGCACAACCATGCCCAGCATGGCCAAGGCAATGAGAAATTTGGCTGCCAAATCACTGTGCAACTGCGGGGGACACACCCAGCTCCTGCTGCTCTCTCTGTCCTCCAAGGGGCTACTGCTGTGCTGCCTGGACCAGGAAATGGGAGAATCTCAGGAGTATCCCAAGAGGCGAAGCTGACTCGACTATCAGCTCAGCTGATACCTGATGGTGGAAACAGTTGTGCCCTCACATTTCACCCAGGATCCTAGTTTTTAAGTTCACTTCTGTGATGTGAAGAAGAGGTTTATGGGCAATATAAATGGTTGCACCTGTGGTCTGGACACCAGAGCAGCAGCAGCACACACCGTCTCAGAACAAGCACTTTGGCAGTCCTCCTGCCTGTGTTCCAGCATTGCAGCGTTGGCTTTGGAAATGAGTTCAGTGCCTGTTTTGGTTTCTGCTCTGCATGATGCAGTCCTACCAGGCCTGTGGATGCCCATCAGGGAGGGGGCCAGTGAAGTGGGGCAGAGGCTGGAGCTCCCTGGGTCAGAAGTACCCAAGAGCAAACTGGTTACTCCCTGGAGATCAGAGAAGAGCATCCCCTGCTCCCATCTGGAGAGCAAAGTCACAGGTTCTGTCCCAGGCTGTTGAGAGCAGGAGCCTGTGAGATGTGGTCACACCATTCATAGAGGGCCACATGCACCCCAAACCAGACTGTGAGTGCTACTGAGGCTGGAGAGCCAGCCAAGAGCAGTGTCAGAGCAGGGCACCTTGGGACATGGGAAGAACCTAGAGCTGATGCTGTCACCCTGCAGGCAGGGTTCCCCAGCAGCACTGTCAACAACCCGCCTCCCCCAGCCACAGCCAGGAGTTCTGAGCACTTCAGCAAGGCCAAGGAGGTGCTCCCAGAGAGGAGCTGAGTAGACACTTTGTGTGTGCACAGGGTGAGGTCCCATGGCCACTCACAGATGGTGGTGTTGGCTTTGGCCTCCAGCAGCAGTTGGAGACACTCAGGTTTGTTATGAGAGCAGCAGTAGTGCAGCGGCGTGTTCCCCTCCACTGTCTGCTGTGCCAGGCTCCTGCTGCAGCAGAGGGGGGACAATGTCAGCACCTCTAGGAAGACCCACCTACCACAGCCACAGCAAGCACTGCCTGGTGCTAGCACACGTGTCTTGCTTCGCACCTCACCTGGAGAACAGGTGGTCACTCCCTGAGCCCACAGGGAACAAGGAGATCCCTCTGATATAGGGGTAGTTACCCCAAGCCCAGCCCGTGGCATGTTTGCTGGCAGATCTTCCCTGCTTAGTTTTCTGGGGTTTTGGGGGCATTTTGGAGAAGACCATCAGTCTTGCATCTTTCATTAACACAGCTTAGCCACCACAAGCTGACTGAGTGTGATGAACTTACCTGTTCCGGACAAGAAAATCGACAATATGCAAAGAGGTTTGATCCGACAAAAGCACTGCCAGGTGAAGAAGTGTCTCCTCAGGTTCCTATAACCAAGGAGAATAGAGCAAGGATGAAACTGTCTGCCTGACACATTTAAAATCCCTGAGAGATGAGTAAGTTTACCAGTCTCTTCAACACTTTGCTCCTTTGCTCTCAGGACACACACCAGCAGCATGCTTGAAGTTCTGGGGGTTCCCTAAATTCCTAACACCAAACTCTTTTTCCAGTTACAGCAAGGACCCATGCTGTGGTTGTTCAGGGAGAAATGTTGCCCTGATTTTTCTGCCTACAGAAAGACTTGGATGTCCTGAGGAAATCAGCTCAGAAGTTTACATGTAAATTCCAGTTAAAAATTGGTCTTGGAAAACTCTTGGGCTTGTGGGTTTGACTCTTGTCCCTTCCAAACACAGCACAAAGAGGGCTGGGTGGTCACAGCCAGAAACTCTGCTGTGACATTCCTCACCCACCTCTAGTCTGCCTGTTGCTCCCAGCTCATAGAAACCACCATATTCATCAGAAAACTCTTCCTTCCCAGGCATAGGGACCCTTGTGGGCAGGCTGGAGAGCAAAGCTGCTTGCCATACGGACCTGTGGGGTGGGTAGCCATACCTGCAGAGGGGCCAGCACAGGCTTGCTCAAGTCCACATTCTCTGCATATGCTTGGAGCAAAGTAAATACGTCCTTGTCCTTCACGGCTCCTGGGAGGGTGGAACACTGAACAGCAGGGCTCCTCTTGGCATATTTCTTCTCAACATATTTGGAAATGATGAAATTTTTCCGAAAGGCCCTTGCAGAAACCAGCCAAATGAGAGTCAGGGGCCACAAAGCAACCCAGCCAGCATGTCAGGCCCTCCTCCTCCTCTGCCACCTTCCCTCTCTCTCCCTCAGCCCTGCCAGGGAGTACAGCACCTCCTCTCTCTGGCACATTCCCCAAACTCCTCTGCACCAGCATTTGCAACAATTCTCACAAAACACTGTGGTTTTCTTAAAGCTTCCTCTTTGCAATTACATAATTAAACAAGCCCTTGACTTCCACACATTTTGAGTACCAGAACCAGCCCCCACTTTCCTTCCACAGGGATCCTCCTGCCTTCATCCAACATCCTGAACTCTTGTGCTGGCAGAGACACGAAGGATCGGTGCCTCTCCACCTCTCCCAGGCACTCACTGCTTTCCAGAGCCTCTTCCATCGCTTCTGCCCTGGGATGAGGAGACCTGACCCCTCTACCCTTCCTGGGTGGGAAATGCTCAGGGGTGCTGTGGGGATTCATATACAGTCCTGGTGATATTTTATGCTCTCTTCTCCCTCTCCATCCTCTCCAGCCCTGACCCATCCTTTGCCTTTCAGACTCCTCTGCCCTCACAGTTCAGTACTGGGCTCAGATCCCTGATGGTGAGAATTAGGGGAAGGCACAGAAATCTCAAGTATTGAGAGGTGATGTATGGTGTGACCCAGCCATGGATCAGGAACAGCTTCCAGACTAGGACTGGCCAAGTAAGCTGGGACTCTCCCACTGGAAAGGTTAAGAACAGCAGAGGCAGTTGCCAACCAGAGGATCTAGGGTGGCTGCAGATGTCTTAGGGGACAAAGGAGTGCTCCAAACAGAAAAGGTCATTGAGGGAGAATCTAATTACTAATTTCATGCAGTTTCAATTGCCCCAGCACACAAGTAGAAGAGTGGATCTGGCAACTTGGATCTTGACCATGCTGTTCCAGTTGTATTTTCCTGTTCTCCCAGCTCTCTGCTTCTCTCTCTCTGCTAAGTGCTATTCCTTACTCACCCCTTCACTGCCAAGTAGGTCCACATTGTCCAAATGGTACTACAGTCAGGACTTACAGGCTTGTAATGGAACCTAACCATATCTGCTCTGCCTGCCCTCCAGCCTCCTGAAAGTCCTCTCAACCCTGACGATGTTTCCCAGCTCTGTGTTTTCCCCAAGAGACCTGCTGAACCCCGGGTTCCTGGCACACATCCCTGGACAAGCCCCCAGCTGTTATACTGGTACCAGTCATGCCACCAGCTCTCTGCTGTCCTAGGCTAGGACACACCAGGATGAAGGACGGGAGCTCCCACATCCTCAGCAGATCCCTGCTCACTGTGTGTGCTGATCCCACCAACCTTGGACTCCAGTCACTGTACACAGTGAGCTGCTCTGCACTGTGCATGGCCCTACCACCCATCCCACATCCTGCTGATGTGCAGCCAGGGCCATCCTGCTCTGTAGCCCCACTTCAGTTTTAATTTTCCTTTTTTGTCTTCTCGTTTCCAACACTAACTCCTCAGTCTTTGCCTGACCTCAAGGGCAATCCTTGAGCTATCCTGCTGGCTTTTCCTCACTCTTCTCTCCTTTATCAAGTTTTTCCTGCTAGGCTTGATGAAGCTGCTTCTGAAGAGAAGTGACAATCTTGGGAGGAGCCTGAGCAGCACCATGTGCCTGGTCACTGTGGGGAGCACGCAGAACTGTCTGCCCATGGGTATGTAACCTCCCACAGAAAAACAGCTCGTGCAGAGGGACTCACATGTCACTGTGAACTGTGGGCTTCAAGGAAAAGTTGTGGAGATTTGCTTCCATGACATTGTTAAAGCTGGAGTTGCCAATATTCCTCGCCAGCTGCAAAACAGCCAAGGAAGAGGTGAGATGGGACATGCAGCAGCTGTACAGGCACAGCCACAGCAGAGGCAGCTCCAGGTTGAGATCCTGGCCAGGCATCAAGGGGGTGTCAAGAGGTACCAGGATGTGTGTGCCCAATGGCTGGAGGCTCTATTCTGCCTCCTGCTGCTGAATACTCCCAACTCCAGCAGTGCAACCAACCCCAGAGGCAAGCCCTGGGCTCAGAGTTGGACAAGCAACAATCCCTGCAAAAAGCCCCATCCCCTGCCCTGCTCCCCATCAGCAGCTCCCATCACAGTCTGGCCAAACGCACGAGCACTGGGAACATTGTAGCCCTAAAGCAGCCCCATGCAAAGTCCCCAAGTCCCTGTCTGCCCCATTGCTCTGCCCTACCGCCATTCAAGCTTGGCCCTGCCCCATAGCTTCCCTGCACTGGGGGACACAGATTGGGAAAGGGGACTGAGTCACCTCTCCTCCTTGAAGATGACAATTCCTGCCTGACACAATAACACTAAACCCTGGGAATTACAGGGGGGTATGGGTCAGTTTAACAGATAAAACCCTCACAGAGTTAATGCAATTTTAGAGAGGCTCCACAGAAGCATGAGAGGCTTGAGGACAGAGCACCCTGGCAGCATCCTACCAGCAATTCAGAGGTTGACAGTTTGTCCAGAGACAGTGACTGGATGTGGGAGATGTGCACACCCATCTCTTGGTGAATCCTGGAGCAGTTGCTGCAGATCAGGATGCCCAAGTTAATGGAGAGTCTAGAGGGATCTGCAGGGACAAGACCAAAATGCTCGTGTGCATCTCTTGCCTCTCCTCCTTACTGGCCTGCCACCACCCCATGGCACAAGGACTCTGCAGAACAGAGGGATAAGCAAGACCCCAGATGCCTGCAGGTCTTGGGTAGCTGGTGCCACAGGGCAGAGCACAGCCTGTCCAGGGGGAGGAAGCACAGGGGCAGGGGGGCCTCAGGACCAAGGGCTGGCTGTCACCTGGGGCAGAGCAGTCGCAGCAGTCCCTGTTCCCAGGCATGCCTCTGGCCTCCTCTATGATGGCCTGGGTCAGCTCCTCCCGGCTGCTCCCCCCACTGCCCTGGGGCTCACAGAAGGCCACGTTCAATGCCTCCTCCCTGCTGTGGCTGAGGACTGACATCCAGCTGCACGGGCAGGAAGCAGATTAGGAGAAGGGTTCCACACATCTGTGCTCAGACTGCAGGGCAATGACGGCAGCAGGGCTTGTCCTGCTGTTGCAGGGGAGCTGCCAAACTGGCCCAGTCTGCACAGCAGCCACCACACACAAAGGTCCTGCCCAGGACTCCACCAGCAAACTGGCTGCCAGGAGCCTCCACCAAGCTCCATGTCCTCTTTGTGCCTGGCAGTTCCCGGGAGAGACTGGGCATAGTCAGGATGCAAAGGGCATCAACCAAGGGGTTGCCCCATGCTGCTCAGTTAGCCAACAGCTCCTCTTTGGAGACAGAGGAGCACTTTTGGTGCTGGCAGTACTTACATGACACAGTCCTGCTCATCCTCAGCCCGGAAGCAGAATGTGCGGTTGTCTGAAACACACAGACCAACCTCCTCCGACACTGCTCACCCACCTTTCCTGCAGAGCCTTCAGGACATGGCACAAGAGCCCTGAGCTGGGCTCAGCAGATCTGGGAGCAACCTCCAGCCCAGGCAGCTGGGCCGAGAGCCCATTCCCAGTGCACCCCAAGCAAAGGGACCTGCTCCTGTACCAGGAAGGAGGGATGCTGGAGTCAGCTAAACTGCAGCCTGGGAACTACACCTGTGTAGCCTCCACACACGCTGCACTGCCCCACAACAGTGTCAGCTATCTCACCTCATGTGTGCAGCACTGCTCCTGAGCAGAGCTGCCTCCTGGCACAATATCCCCAGAGTAATCCCCCAAGCTGGTCCAGAACTGCACAGCTTCCCCTCATCCCTGCCCACACTGTCTCTCTGAGTCCCAAGCACTGCCACAACTTCAGGCCCTTCCCAAAGGATCCATAGGGCAGGTGCCAGCACTCACGGGAAACCAGATTGAAGCATTTCTTGTCATCCGTGTTTGGCTTCACTTGGCAGGTCAGTAAATTCAGCTTGGCTGGGGGACAGTCACGCTGCAAGCAGAATGAGAAAACACTTCAGGACTGTGGTCCTGGGGGGACAAGCACCACCTGGCTCTGGAGGCAGAGACACAGGACTGCCTTATGCCCACCACTTTGTCTTTGGCTCAGCTCAGAGGAGCAATGCAAGGAATAGTGACAAAGACCTTTTCTTTCCCAACAGCCACCCCATGCTTGAAGGCAGGTCCCCAGGCTCATCCCGTCCATGCACAAAGGCAGGCAAGGACCTCCTATGTTTGTCTAATGCTTTCTGAGTTGCAAGGACTTCTGCCTTAAGAGAAAGGCTCCCATGCCAGGGCAGCCCAGCCAGGCAAGTAGCAGTCATGAGGACCCTGGCAAAGCCCAGAAAGCCACTGGAGTGCCTGGTAGTGCACTGGAGTGCTCTGCAGACCCTGTAGAGGCAGGCAGCAGCCTCCAGTAGGAGCAGAGTGGAAGAAGGAGTTCCTACCACGCCATGAGAGATGGTCAGGTAGCCATTGCTGATGGTGCATTTCCTCTTCTGCCAGACTCTTCTCAACCTGGATGTGAGTGGAGAATGACCTGAAGGCTATACATGCAGAGGAGCAGCTGTGCAATGCAGTGCAGCATTGGTGAAGGCAAGAGCCATGAAAGGTCCAGCACAGTCCCACAGCTCTCATCAGACTTGCAGCTGGGCTGCCACTCACTGGGTCTGTTACTGTCAGTCTGCTCTGAGCTGAGAAGGACCTGTCACGTGCTACAAGGCAGGCTTGTACAGGCAGGCAGCTCCCTATACTGCTGGGGAGGTGATACAGAAGCAGAACATCAGTCAGGGCAGCAGGACCTGATAGCAGAGCATGAAGCCCTTTGCAGGAGTTCTCAGCAAATATCCAAGCCCTTCAGCTCCAAACTGACACAGGCTGCTTCTCTGTGCCTGCCACACCATCACACAGGGGAGAGGTAGGACAGACACCCACAGGGTGAGGAGATGCTTCAGTCTGTGGTGAAGGAGATTCCAGAGTTCACTATTTTCTGTAAAGTTTCAGGTTTTTCTAGGTCACCACCTATTCCTTTCCAGGTATACAAGTCTCTCAGTACAGGGCCCCTGTGATTCCCAGCAAGCATAATGGTGGGACATGATCCTCTTTTCAAAGACAATGGAGTGCTTTCCAGGAGCTCAGGGTCCAGCTTCAGGAAGAGTGCTTGTTGGCTGTCTAGCCTCTGCCCCACAATGCCCTCTCCAACACCCACACTGTGTCTAAGTCACCCCACATTTCTGCTCCTTCCCCTAATTCTCACCACCAACGATCTGAACCCTGTAATGTACTGTGAGGGCAGAGGGGTCTGAAAGACAAAGGTCAGAGCTTGGGGGGATGGAAAGGGAGTAGAGAACATAAATCACCAGGACTGTATATAAATCCCCACAGCACCCCTGAGCATCTCCCACCCAGGAAGAGTGGAGAGGTCGGGTCTTCTCATCCCAGAACAGAGGCAGTGGGGGAGGTTCTGGAAAACAATGGGTGCCTGAGAGAGGTGGAATAGGCCCTGTCCCTGCCAGCACAAGACCTCTGGATGAAGACAGGGAGCAGGTTCTTGCTTCTCACGGTGTGTGCAGGGGTCCTACCCCCCAAAATTTGCAGGGTTTGAGAGGACATTGCTCAGCTTCAGGGGAGAGGAATACCCTCAGGGCTACAAGAAGGACACAAGCTGCTTGTAGCTTTGTGTTGAAAATGGTTGGGAGCTGGGACAGTGTCAAGCACACCTTCATGCATGCTTGGTCCTGTTCTTCTGCCTTGTGGCCATGCCAGGGAGATGCCAGGTTTCAGTGGCCCTACTCTGGCCCCAGGTCACCAAAGTATAACCGAAAGACTAATGCTGGACCCCAACTTACCCAGTGCTTTTCTTGAAGAGGGTCCCTGTTCTCTCCGTGCCACACTGCACGTTGTATCCTGCCTGCCTTGTCCCAGGGTCCTGGCAGGAGAGAAAGAGCAGGAAGGCCCTACCCCAACAATACCACTGGCAACCAAGAGCATGGGACTGCCAGGGACCCCGTGCTCCCCCAGAGATCACCAGAAACCCCACAGCTTTTGGTATTGGCAGGCAGACATTGTGTAAGCAGCTGCTGTGCCATGAAGGATCAGACCTTACCTCTTTCTGCTCCAGCTGCAATGCCATTTTCAGCTGATGCCGAAGGGAGCAGAGCTGTGCTTTGCCTTGTCTTGCCTGATCTTTATCTGAAAGGCACTGGAGCACAGTGAGCCGCTGACATGGCAGCAGCATGCTCCTGACTCAGCTGCTCCCACTCCTCCTCCCGCAGGCAGCAGAGCTGCCCCCTCTGCCCTCGCTGACTCCTCAGTCCACGGGACTCACAGAGCCACATGGCTAAGGTGGGAGTTCCGCTGCCCCTGCAGTGCCCTGGGATGTGGGATGTGGGATGTGGGATGTGAGAAGGGAAGCAGGCACGCCCCAGCAGCGGCACTCCAGCAACGAGGTCGCAGGAGAGCAGCCTGTATTTTCCTGTGAAAACAGCTGTTTGCAGCTCTCAGTGGTGTAAAAGCAACCAGCAGCCTGAAGGTCACACTGCAGTGGCTGTTACGTTTTCTTTTGTTTTCCCTTGCTAGTATCAGGAATGTAAAAAATTAAAAGGTCTTCAAATCATGAAAATCTGATAGACCTGGACACAGGAATGTGCCCTTGAAACTGAGCCTGGGGGTTTGTGTGCATGATGGATCTGTAAGATGCTGCTTGCTGTGCTCAGTTACATTGTTCTGGGGTGGTGCCTCCTCTCTTTTTGTTATTTACATAATGACTTTTAATATGAACCGTTACAAATTACAGAACAAGCAGGATAACATGACAGTGATGGAGACACAGCATCTGAGTGAGGACCATACCCCAAGCCTCTGTAAATCTTGAGTGTGGAGACGGATGAAGAAGACAAAACAAACTGGAACAGTGGTCTAGAAATGCTAGGAAGCCAACATAAACACTCTGCTGTGCTTGGGGGACGTCCTAGCCCCTGGGACATGAGGGCTCAGACTGTGTCCGAAAACTTTGCCTCTTAGAAAAACTTCTCCAGGCGACGTATGACTGACAGAACACAAAATCAAATGCTAAAGGTCACAAGGCTTACAGGACCTGACCCCGAGGAAACACATTAAGAGCTCCAGTTGGCAGCAGCTGGCATGGAAGGCCAAGAGTATAGATGAAAAACCTGGACATGTGCAGAGCAGCTAGGGATTTGGCAGAGGAATAGGCTTGTGCCTCCTTGGGACCCATGTTACGTTGTTCCACCTCTGTGTCCTGGGGGACGGAACTATACTTTTCCCACTCCCCATGATGGCTGCATTTTACATCTCTGTGGACCACTGTGCATCAGGAAATTATGATTAATAGATGTGAAGAGTTGCAAAAGTCCTCAGTTCTGCAGAGGAAGAGGTGGTGCTTTGCTGAAGATGTGCAAGGGAACAGCCCAGGTGCAGAGGGTGACCATGGAAAATAAGCCTTTGCTTGTCAAATAGCTGAGTTTTGAGCTAGGTAAGGGAAGAGGCCAATAACAAGCAGACCTTGGGGAGGTAGGATAGTGCTTTTTATTATGCCAATGTCCTCCCTTACATAACTGGCTCAATTGTAAAACCACTCCCTTTCCTCTCCCCCACACCCTAGGAGACACAGTGGGACATTCACAGGTGGGCCTGAAGGTTTGCAGCCCTTTTGATGGGGCCTAATTGGCTCAGCTACACTGACATGAGAGGCAGCTGTCATGTCCTAGAAGGTGTCATAAACCATCAAAGACCCTGAAGTGCTCCCAGACTCATTTCTGGGGCCTTCCTTCCATGAGAGGACTGCACAGGACACACAGTGTTGCAACAGACAGTGTAAAACTGCCCCACAGGAGGTATGTCGGCATTCCCACATAAATCTGAGTGTATATTAACCCACTGAGCTTTGTTTATCGGGGATTTACCTCACCCCTGATGGCAACCGTCATTTTGAACAACAGACATCGAAATTGCAATGATCAAGTCTCATCACTGGGTGCACGGGTGGTAATACCTTTCTACTCTTATCCTTCCTTCCTTTCTTTCTTCCTTCCTTCCTAAATTCTTTTGCTCAAAATATATTGTAAACCAGACTAAAAAATTCCACTCAATGCCTTACTAAATGCCTTGTTGTGTCTGGATGAGTTAAAGTTGGCTAAGTTTAAGTTTGCTAAGTTCAAGTTTGTGAAGTGCCTTACTTGGTCTGGATGTTGTCTTAAAATTTGCCAAGTACCTTCTTCTACCTTAATGTTCTAAAGTTTGCGAGTAAAAGGTTGTTATTGAACCTCCTGAGAATTTTGTTGTTTCTTCCATGCACCACCCAGAGTGAATCAAACAACTTTTCCCTAAGCCCACCCAGCAGCTGGGGTGTAACACTTGAGCTCTCCTGAACTCCTGTCTCAGATCCCATCATGCCTCCAGTAGACAGTGCTCTTTGCTTCATAGTTGAAAAAATCTTTCTTATCATAGAAGCCTAAAATGATTTGGGTTGGATAAGACCTTAAAGACCAGGTTGCTCCAAGTCCCGTTCAACCTGACCTTGAACACTTCCAGGGATGGGGCAGTCACAGCTGCTCTAGGCACCCTGTGCCAGTGCCTGCCCACCCTCTCCACCCTCGTAAGGGAGAATTTGTTCTTCAGTTCAAACATTCCTAATATCCTGCCCTTTGTCAGTTTGATGCCCCCCACACAAAGAAATTGTAAGTCGGAGTTATAATTGAATAAAAATGTTACAATAAGTGCAACGGCACAAAGAGAGATTGATTTTAACCCACAAACCCCAGCAGTATAACCCAGCCCCCTGGGGCACAAACTCAATGGGGTTTGGTGGCCCCTGTGCTGAGCCCCACGTGGTTCCTCTGAGTCCAAAATAAGAGGAAGTGAAAAAACCTGTTGGTGCAGACGACGGTCACAGTCTCGTCCAGAGAGGTGGTCTCCTCCTGTTGAGGTTCTGCTCCTCCTCTGGATCCAACGAGTGGTTCCCCAAGTCCCAAACCCCAAGATGATTTCCTCTCAGGTCCGGGTGGGAGCACCCCGTACCTCTCCCAGGGTGGGGAGTTCCACAGTGGGTGATCTGACTCTGTGAGTCACAGGGTATTTTTGGAATCATTAGCAGAGATGACCCCTCAGGTGGGTGTGGAGGTGCCAACGACTTCCTGGAGGGGAGTTCTCCCAGCTCCTCTGCCAGGCTTCTTTCACACCCAGCTCCCAGCCTGAGGGGTCAGGTGTGCCCTGGGCAGCTGCTGCAAATGGTCCATTGGGAACACTTCATGAGAAATGACATAGAGGGTTTAGAATACACAGCTTTGGTCACACCCACACAGGGATAAACTGGTCCCAGCTTGCTGAACTAGGACAAGAGGTGAAGTTCTCCTGTGTGTGCTGCTCACTGAGCTGAGGGCAGCTTGGCGATGTCTGGGAACAGCAACAAGGGCAGAATGAGCCCCTTGACTTGCAAAGCCACCCCCTGAACAGACACCCCCACCCTGCCCCTCGGTGCACACACACAGACACAC
>JAOXXN010040664.1:0-23944 GCA_026770055.1 Myrmophylax atrothorax | reverse complement strand
GATGTGGGACAATACTGAGCCAAAACCGAAGGGGCATGAAGAGAATGGGCTGCATGGAAGGGCTGTCAGACTGAAGATAGACAAGGAAACCTCCTCACCCTCCTCAGCCCTAACAGGGGCCTCAGCTGGGCCAGTTTTGGACTCCACAAGGGCCCAGAGGGAGAGTGACAAAATAAATTCAGACCTAGAAAACATGACCCTCATGAAGAGACCCAAAGTAGTGGCTGAGTGGAGGGAGGAGGCTGAGGGGAGGTTTAGCAATCTTGAAACATTCAAAACTGCCACAAAAAGGGAGGTAATAAACTATACTCCATGTTCAGAGAGTATTTGACAAGGGGTAATGAGTTTCAACTGCACCAAGGGGGATTTAGAGGCATTAGGGAAACCTTTGTGGCAGGAAAGATGGTGCAGCATCAGCCTGTAGTGCCTGAGGGGCTGTGGGATCCCCATCATTGGACTTTTAAAAATCTAAGACAATTGAAATGTCTGGCTGAAGTACGTTCCCACTTTTGAAGGAGAAATTGCCTGATAAACCTCTATCTTATTTCTACACCTGTGGCTTCCAAGTGCCCTTGAAATACAAATATTAACAGGAGCACAAAGCAACCCAAGCTCTCCCTGCTGTAAGAGCAGATGATACCCAGGCACTGAGTTTGCCAGTGAAACTTTCAGCAGTGATTTGCTTAATGTTTCTCTCACAGCCAGGTAATAAAAGCAGAGCAGCCCCTTTGGCAGCTCAGAGCCAGGCACCCTCACCCATGTGTTGTCCCCTTCAGTTTGTCCTTTACTCCCAAACCTTGTCGACTCAAACAATAATAAATCAAAGGGAGTGGCTGCAGCTCCTGCAACAGAGGCAAAATCGTGAGCCTCTAACCTTCACCTTCAAGATTTCCCTACAAGGGTTTTGACATCTGGAGCCCATTGAGCTGGAAGTGATGACAATCCCCAATAACGTTAATGGGGGATCCTGCCCGCTCTCTCCTCTGCCACCATAATTCAGTCTGTCTGTCCATCTGTCAGCCTTCCTGACAGCCAGAGCTCACACACACAGCGACAAACTACAGCTACAGATTTCTTAATGAGCACATAATGAACTCAACCTGCTCCAGGGGGTTTTTTCAGCTTGGCTGATGGTTTCCACTGGGCAGACTTGCCTTTGCTTTACCAGCTCCCGGTGCCAGGAATGCTCAGGCTGTGGATGAGTTCATGGAATCATGGAATGGTTTGGGTTGGAAGGGACCTTAAAGACCACCAGTGTCACACCCTGCCATGGCCAGGGACACTTAGCACTAGACCAGGTTGTTCAAAGCCTTGTCCAACCTGGCCTTGGACACTTCCAGGAATGGGGCAGCCACAACTTCCCTGGGCAACCTGTGCCAGGGCCTGCCCACCCTCACAGGGAAGGATTGATGGGGGCAAAAAGCCATTAATGGGAATCTTGGGAACATGGGCAGGCCCCAAGGGCCACGTAAACCATCAGGAGAACTTTTCCTGCTTTTGGATCGTCCCATGAGAGGGAGGCCCCATCTCCCTTTGAAAACACTGGGTTGAGTTGCCACTTGCTTTGGGATCTCAGTGGATCTATCCAAGGCTTCTCTCATTCTGTTGAATGACGTCCTTTTCTTCTGATTGCAGAGAGGTCTGGAGCACCCTACAGCAATCCCTGTATCCACCTGAGCAGGGCCCAAAGGCTGCCCATCAGCCCTGGGCCTGGCTGGCAGGTGTAACAGAGCGAGGCTTTCTGCTTCTGAATGTAACTCGCGGCACCTGAGCTACGGAGTTCAACGGGAGTTTCTTTCCTGCCCAGTTAAAATGACAAATTGGTACATGAGTGTTTAATGAAAGATGCTGGAAACGTCTGTGAAGATCAGAAAAATCACCTCTTGGAATTGACAGGCAGCCCATCTGCATTCCTGCCTTCCTATTAATTCCCTAACAACAAACGACAGGAGAGCCTAGAGGGTTAAAAGCTTAATTCAATCTCCTCCATCCCTTCCCGGGGCCTGTCTGCATATGGAATGAGAAAGGCATTTATAAAAGTGTTGTTTGCAGGCTGGGCTGTGCACGGGGCTGGCTGCCCCAGGTATCAATCACGCCCCTCTCTGCCGCGGTGTCGCGGCGCATCACACGGCCCCGCGGAGACGGATGGTGCGCCCGCCGGTGGCATCTGCCACCCAGATTGATGACATCACAGCCCCTCTCGCCATGTCACTGCTGCCACCCCTCACAGGGCTGCCTTGGACCTCAGTCAAGGCTTAACAGCACTCCTGCCAAACTTGGGGACTGAGCTGAGGTCGGGCCTTTGACTTAAATTCACTCAGAGTTTTGCGTTTTGAATTGTGACCGAACCGACACGAGTTTTGGGGGAGTTCTGAGCCAGGTTAGGATTTAATTTCTGATCATTGTTCCAGGGTTTTTTTCCATCAGGGAATGGCAGCCACTCAGTCACGTGTTCTATAATCTCTGTATGGATCAGGCTTTGATGGGAGCTTAATTAAAACAACAGTCAAGATCATTCTGTTCCACACTGAGCTTCGAGGCAGCCTCAGACACAGATTTTCTTCCTGCTCCACTGAAGGATGACGGTCTCTCAGTTCTCTTTGCTGTCTGTTTGTCTCTTCCACTGGAATTGTAAATTCACAGCGAGCTGAAATGCCCCAAATGCCTTGTTTTAATCTGTGTTCAGCTCTCCTTTCCCCTCCCTGTGTTACACAGACACATCACATCCCTGCCTGTGGGAATGCTTAGACCAGGTGCTATTTACAGTTTGAAGTTCACAGCGTGGGTCAAACTCTAATTTTAAGATGAAAAATAACTTTTCCACTTTCTTCTCCCCTTGCTTATGAATTTACTTCCCTACAGCTTGGACCAGTGACCACTAAAGTCAGTGCAATCCTTCTGCAGACTCCTCTGGCCACTGGGACATGGTGACAAAATACCCATGAGCCCAATTTCACCGAATTGTTCCCCTAAGGACATGATCATCCTACAAAAGGAGGTTTGTCTGCGTGTGAAACTTATTCTGCAACAAAATAAGGTGCAAATTTCAAGCAGCCCGGCTCCCTGGGATAACTCATGTGCAGACAAGCCCTTCCAGAGTGGCATTAATTTCTGTGAAGGAATGTTCCAGGCATTGATCCTTCAGGCTCTTCTTGGAGAGACGAGAGAAGATTCATATTAAAACATCTTGCCTCCCAGGGCTGGCCTTTGAAAAAGCACTCTCTGGCAGCACCAGGAAGAAATACTGAAGCCATGGAAAAACCTTTTATCCCTTGCTGAATTAGTCAAACTGTCCCTCACAAGGAGGGAGCTTCAGCAGAAACCTGAGGACTTGGTTCCTTGGGGAAAGATGGATGGAAGAACTCGGCATGGTTGGAATATTCAGCCAGTTAGAAGCAAAGTGGTAGAGCTGCTGCTCAGAGCTCTGTGCCCTGACTCACAGGGAGGAATTTCTTCCCACACATAACCCGAATTTCCCCTCTCTCAGTGAACCCATTACTCCTTGTCCTGTCTCTACAGTTCCTGATGAAGAAAGAGCCCCTTTCCAGCTTCCTTGTATCCCGCTTCAGAAGGACCAGGTGTCACTGTGGTCACCGCCATCACTTCTCCTTCTCACACAGACTGAAGTGGTGCAGCTTCTGCAGCCAAGATTCCCCTGGGGGAGCATCTTCCTACTCAGCAAACTTCAACTCCCCAGCCCAAATCAAAGGGTACACGTGCTCAGCTGCCAGAGCTTTGAGTCCCTCCCAAGAAGCTCAGACTCAACACAGCAAGTGTTCCCAGGATCCTGCCCCTGCAGCTCAGTCAGGGAAGACTGAGGGAATTCTGGGCTGGGATTTCTGCAGCTCTTTGAGGTGAGGCACAGCTGTGCATTTCAAGCAAGCCTGGGAGGGAGCTCTTAGCCTGAGGCTGCCTCCCCACATTCACAGGCCCTTCTCCTAAAGTGCAAACTCAGACAGTTTCCAAGCTGTGATTGGCATCTGGGAATATAGAAATCAGCTTCATAAAGGCCCGTGCTGGCTAACACTTCCCACTGGTGAGGAAGATGGATGATATCCTGCAGTGTTAACATGTGGAAAGTGCTAATATTTCATCTGATTGTTCAGGCTGGAGGAAGGTGAGACACAGGCCCAGAGCTTCCCACTCATGGACATCTTGAATAAAGCTTTTCTTAAATTATTTCCATTGGAACTAATTCTCCTGCCCCTTTTGTCAGTGGCCCATCCATCTCTGGTTGCAGCTCTGCACACTTACCAAAGCGTCTGGGACACAGAATACAAAGTATTCCAAGGAAAACCAGTGTTTGTAGGGCTGGGATCAGGCTGAGAACTGCTTAGGAGGTCTCTGGTGAAATACTGGGTTAGAGCTGTTTGTGCAGGTTGGATCCTGGCAGTGGATGAGGCTTGACAAAATAGATTTTTCTCCAGATACTTATAGAATTACAGGAGACATTAATTTAATCAAAGTGGATTGTACCTGACCACCGGCTGGGTTACTTAGTGTGGAGTGATCCTGATTTCCATGAGCAAAAGACCTACACTGGTGAATGCTCTGTGTGTCCTTCTTTGCTAAATAAACAAAGGAGAAGAATAATTCTTGTCCTCCAGAGTTGTGGCTTCCCCCATCTAAATCAAGTTTTGGGTGTGCACTGACTCCAAACATTGTCCCCAGTTAATGTAAGACACGAGACAACTGGGTATCAGCAAAAAGACAGACACACAGGGGATGAGGACCAGCTCCTGAGGAAACAGGAGGAACAGGCATCAAGAGGGAGGCTGAGGACAGGGGTAATATTGGCTCTGTAGGCCCAAAATGTTGGCTTGGAAACAGGGGTGTAATTATAAATAGAGAGAGGAAAGGACCTGAAAGGAGAGGTGGGCTGTCAGAAAATAAGGATGATGTGAAAGCACAGAAAGGGCAGGTTTATGTAAATTCTGGGTGAGGAGAAAGGCCAAACAACTCAGACTGATTTTTGAGGGAATGATGAGACAGAAAACACAGTCACAGAGACAACTGAGAGGTACCAGCAGAGCTGGAATGAGCCTCAGAGCCTGGGAATACTGTTTGGATCGAACAGGTGGGACACACAGCCCTTCCTCTGCAGAGCCGTGGGAAGACAGGCTTGGCTCACACCACCTCTGGTCTTTGAGCCCTGCTGGGATGTGTCTCTGACCCTGAACATCTCTGCCTTTCCATCACCAGCCCTTCCAATCCATCACACTGCTGATTTCCAGCCACACTGTGGGTTCCCCTGGCTCCTCAGAGGCTGCCAAACACACCAAACCGTGCTGAACTGGGCAGCAAGTTCTACTTGGGGTTTATCATGTGGACAAACATCTGCTAGAGCTTGGTGACCAGAATGGCTGTCCTTGGAGCTTGGTGACCAGAATGGCTGTCCTTAGAGCTTGGTGACCAGAATGGCTGTCCTTGGAGCTCGGTGACCAGAATGGCTGTCCTTGGAGCTTGGTGACCAGAATGGCTGTCCTTAGAGTTTGGTGACCAGAATGACTGTCCTTTGGGGCCAGGCACTGTTTGAGAACAGCCTCCTCTGGGCTCCCTGGATCCTACTGAATGCTTTGTGAGATTTATTCCCGGACCTTTGCAGGTAGAAACCCAGGCAGGTGGGAGAGGGAGGGGGAGAGAAGAGGGGAAATCAGCTCTGAAGTGGTTAATTTTGCCGGCTCCCAAATTGATAAGCAGTGGGACGTCAGCCTGAAATGAACTTGCCTTGTTCCGTGGGGCTCTGAGACAGCGGAACTCAATCAGCAACGGGCCACACGGTTCAAAGCTGCAATTCATCCCCCTGTGCCGCTGAAAAATGGGAGGTGACAGTTCATTTTGCCAGTGACAGTCTGTCGGTCTCGCTCGCTGCTCCTGCCGCCGATTGCGGCGCTGAGGTGAAGTGTGAGCTCTGACACACCCTCGCTTTGTATTCCACTCACTGAACAGGACAAGCCGAGGATCAAAGGTGGAAAAAACCTCCCCCCGGTCCAACCCCACCCACTTCAATTTCTCCCTCTTTACTTCCAAAAGGCCTTTGCAAGCCACGTATCAATAGCCTGGGAAAACCCCACTCCTCCCACTGGTGTCACCTCCCCCTTTTGGGTTAACATTTGTTGGGATCTGTGCACAAATTCCTCCTGCCAGGAACACCCAGGTGTGCACAGAGCAATCCACACACCAGACTGGCAGCTCTGAAATGCAAAACCTGCTGCACACACCAGACAGGATGATATTGCAGGTGACAGGGTTTGCTGGGAGGCAGCAGATCCTGGCAGAGCTTCCAGGCTCTGTCCATGCCCAGTGCAGAGCAGATGAAGCAAAAGATAATAGAGATGACAGGGAGAGAGATTTCTGCTCCTGAGCTTTGTCTTTAGCAATCGATTGGTTCCTCTCAAAGAGCACTTGTGTGAATGTGCTCAGCAAATTCCCTCCTGAGCACTGTGATGGCACTTTGAAGAGACTGGCACAGCCACAGTGAAGGGAAAGGACCAGGGAATTGCTTAGGACACTCATTCACATCCTGAAAAGCTCAAGTGATTTCAAAGGATTCCCTCAGCCAAGGATTCAAAGGGATAGTTTCAAGGAATCCACATTAGCTGCCCAGTCAAATATGGGTTGTGTGAAACAATCTGGAATTAAAGGTTATAAAGCTCCAGCAGAGTGGCAATTCTGGATGAACTCTGAATGGACAAATCTTTTAACTCTTCCAGTACCTGCCAATTTTCCTCCTGCTGAGCTGTCTGAGGAGCTCATAACTCAGGGACTGACTCTGACTGCTTGTGGCTCCTGTTAGAGAGAGGCTTTTAACTTGTCTCCACTGCAAATGCACAAATACACAGGAGAGGAAGCAGTAATTGCTATTTGACTTCCCAAGTCATCTGTGCAAACTGTTGACTCAGAAAATGGAGCTCTCCAATACAAGCTGGGCTTAAAATATTCTTGGTTTAACTAAATAAGAGACAAGAAGCCAGTAATTAAAGCTTATTAAACACTGTGCATCATGGAAAGAGTTTGGCACATGCAGCTGCTTTTATCTTTGAAAATGGGAACTGTTCAGTTCTCAAGCATCTTAGGAGCAGATAAATTGAGGCTTGCAATGCAAGACAGACATATGGACAGGAAAAGAAGGATGAGAAAAAGCATAAAGCTGAGAACTACTGGAAATATCCAACACATGGCACAGTGAGTAAATATCCAGTGCTGGGGATGTCATGGATGGTTGGAAATTCTGTGTCTCACAGAGTAAAACCTCAGACCAGACTCTCTAAACACTCAGCGCTGTAAATCTTCAGTATATTCAGCACAAGCCCATGGGTACATTCCCACAGAGCTGCTCTGCATCGTGTTTCCTTCCTTCAGAAGGGTTGTCCATCTCTCCGAGAGCATCGAGCTCTGTATTGCACTTGGCATGTTGGCACTGGGAGACAAGCACTTTACAATGCAATACCTGTGTATCCACAGGGAGCAGGAATGAGAGACCTGATGGATGCAGAGTGGAGGGGACTAAGCTATGCCTCTACCTCCCACCTGCACAGGCAGCAGGAAGGAGCAAAGGCAGCAGGTAGATAAGATCAGGTTTTTGTTAAGCCCAGAGCAGGGAGGGTTGGGCCGTGCTGGATCCCAGGGGGAATTGCTCTGTCGGTGCTTCAAGCTGAAGGGAGATGGCAGGGCTGGCCATAGGCAGTGCCATCCTGGAGATAACAGGTTGTCTGTCAACGTGAGGAGCTTATGGACATGTTGGACCACAGAGCTCCCACTAACGGAGAAATTAAACCTGTCTCCACACACCAGTCCCAGTGCTCTGATTACATTTACAGAGGTTGTGACCTGCATCCTGTCACCATGGAAACCTCTCCTGCTGCCGATGTACAGGCAGGTTGTTTCTGTGGGTGGCTGATATTTAAAGGTAGAGGCAATGGGGCTGGAATATCCAAAGCCAGGGCACCAAGTTTACGAGCAGCCGAGTGGCAAAATTCATTTCCCTCCCTTTGACTCCTTGTAATCCCCACTGGCAATTGCAGGAAACACTGAGAAGGTGGGAGGGAAAGAAGAGGAGCAAAGAGGAGAAGGAAAGAGGAAAGGAAGGAGGAAGAAAGAAAATCCACACACCTTTATCAATGCACAGGGAATGGAATTTGTGTATTCCACTCATTATGAAACACAGCATTTTATGGATGCAGCAAAATAGCTGTTTCCTCCTATTCCACCCTTCCAAACCAGGCTTTGATCCATCCCTGTCTCTCCCATTCCAGACATACTCTCACTCCTAGTCTGCCTTGATGCAAAACGATATTTTAATTTTCTTCCACATCTCTTTCTTCCATATATTTGGAACTGAAGGTGCCCTTGGTCACATTCCCTGGAATCAGGGACGTTGCTCTGGAGACAGACGAACTCCTGAGTGCCCGAGTGAGAAACCAACCCTGCACCTCAGCAATTGCACCTTGTGGTGCCCCACCTGCTGTGCGTGCCCACGGAGGGAGGTGGGCACTGCCCACAGAGCTGCTGTACAAGTGGCACAGCTGCAAATTCCAGCGCAGGGAGAGCCCAAAAGGGCTCTGGAGCCAGGGCTGCTGCTCAGCACGCTGTCAGTGGAGCTGAGTGACTGCCTGGCAGCTCCTCACACTCGCGACAGACACCACCTGACAGGCAACTGCTTAGCTCCCAATTTTCGCCGCTATAAAACTCTTCTGTTAAGCAATGGGAGGCAGCGCAGTGAAGGTAAATAAAAGTGACACGGGACCGAGAGCTGCTCCCTCCTCGCTCCTCCCGCAGACGCGATGCCCGGATCGTTTGGTGGAAGACAGAGGAGAGCTGGGAGTTGGGGACTGGCTGACGGAAGGAGATGAACTGCAGGAGAAAGGCGTTTGTGAGGATAAGGGCAGGCGGCTGGGAACCACAGCAGTGCCCCACAGAATGGGAAGTTTGTGGCTAAAACGTTTTTTGGGGCCTGAGATGAGCTTGGTTCAGTTCCAGATTATTCCGTGGTTCGTTGTGATGTCAGGTTAAGCAAACTTCCCCTCTCTGGACTTTAATTTGTGCCAGTTCAGTCTGCAGGAGGTATCCAGGCTCCCTGCACAGACAGCAGCGAGCAGGAACTGGAGAGGTGCATTTTAACACACGTGGTACAAAGAAAAGAACCTTCATCATTATGGTAGAACCAACACGAAGGAGTGTCCTGGATTTACCCCACCAGAAGAGTGTGACAAAATATCAACTGTAGCAAGGACAGCTGAAACAAGGGGGATGGACTCAAGAGCCAGAAGTGAGAAACTGAGTGATAAAGGGTCCTTTGTGATGTGAGGAGTCAGGGATGCTTGCAGGGAGCTGACAGGCTGGGCACCAGTACATCCAGCTGAATTTTCCAGCCCTGCACCCCTCAAGGTCCTAACTCTTTGTTTTCCTGTCTTGTCCCCTGCCTTCAGCATGGACTGTAAGCTCTCTGGGGCATCTCTTAGCCCCAGCTTGCCTATCCCAGCAGAAATCTGCACGATGAAAGGACTCAACAAAGCTATCATGGCACAAAGAATGAGTTTGCATACCAGCTCCGGAGCCCCTGGAGTCCAGCTCAGTGTAAGGGATCCATTGTTCAGGCACCACAAGAGTGATTGCTGTGAGTGCTGCAGACAGAGGATGCAGAGACTTCACTAAGAGACCAGTTGGTTCAGGAGGAGGTGAGAAAGAAAAGGCATCAGCTGGAATCCCGGATCAGCTCGCTCTGGGTTGGGTATCTGACCTCTGTAGTGCTTTGATTTGGAATTGTAAACCCTTGTAATCCTGGTGGATTACATCTCCATAGCCTTTAATATGTGCATCCCTCAAAGCCATGCAAATGCAGAGAGAGGGGGAATGGGGCAGTGAGGAAGGGCCCTCCTGCCCTGCCCTCTCTTTCACCTTCAACAATCTCTGCTGGCTCTGAGGCAGAGGCAGAGGGTGGAGGTTAAAAGTAGGGGATTGCAGAAGTTTAGAGAAGTGCCACACAAAGCAGCAGATAATTACAGCAGAGGAGATAAAAGTAGGGGAGAAAAGCTATTTTCAGACTTAGGGGGATAATGGGCACTTAGCTGGCTCAAGTTCTGGGGTGAGGAGAACCACTCCAAAAGGCACACACTAGTTTATACTAATCAGGGGCCCCAAAGAGGGGCCACACCTTTCACACAGGGTACCACTATCCCTTTTCTGGCAGAAACAGAGGCAGCAGAGAGGGACTGTTACTGCCTAGGTCTGTTGGGAAGCCAGAAAGGGATGGAAGGGAGGAAGCCCTGCTGGAGGAGTGATGCATGAAGCTGTATTTAGGAGAACCAGGTTTGATTCCAAGTTGTAATGTTTATCTGGGTTGTCCTACTGCACTGGAGGTTTCTCTGGTCTGGTTGCTGCACTCTGCCATGGAGAACTTGGATAGGCACTGGGACCTGCTGAGGAATTTCCCCCAAGAACATTCAGCAGGAATTTCAGGTGCCTCTTCATGGCTGGAACCACAGCTAAGCATGTGTTTATCCGTGTGTTAATGGGAAGAGCTGTGGCCTCAAACTGACAGAGAGTAGGTTTAGATGAGATATTAGGGAGAAATCCATTACTGTGAGGGTGGGCAGGCCCTGGCACAGGTGCCCAGAGAAGCTGTGGCTGCCCCATCCCTGGGAGTGTCCAAGGCCAGGCTGGACAGGGCTTGGAGCACCCTGGGCTGGTGGGAGGTATCCCTGCCCATGGCAGGGGGTGGGACTGGATGGGCTTTGAGGTCCCTTCCCGCCCAAACCACCCTGGGATTCTGTGATTCCGTGGATGGGCTCTGCAGCAGAAGGAATAAGCAGCTCCAGAGGACAGTTCAGGTTCCAGGTGGAGCAGGGGAAGTGCCACCCTCTGTTTCCCTGTTGCTGAAGGGCAGAGCCTGGTGTGACACTGCTCCTAGTGCAGATCTTTTCCTTGCCTGCCTTTTCCTGAGGTGGGAAGGACTAATTTTCTCTGTGGTATTTTCTTTTTAAAGCCCCATTTCCGCTGTTTCCAATTAGACAATTCATAAGTTAATCACACACTTAAGTGCTTCACTGGAAGGGGGCCAGAGTGCCCAGCACTTCGCAGAACAGCACCCTTGGAGGATTCCTGTTGCTGTGGGAGTGCCTGGAAAGGGGCTCTGGGTTTAAACTTTAAAATTAATTGAACTGGTGGGAAGAGCCCTGGGTTGGAACTCAGAGGACGTGGGCCCTGCTCCTCAGCCTTTCACTGGCTCGAGGTGTTGTTTAGACAAGATGCTTCCTTTGCTTCAGTGTTTTCCTCTTAAATAAAAGAGGGTTTGTGTTTTTTGCCCTTGAAATGTTCCAAAATCTGGGCAGGAAGAGTGGGAGAGCCAGGCATGGGTGCCAACAGCTCCAACGCATCTCTAGGGTCTCACCTTGAGAGCAGCACCATGAGATTTGAGTTCATCCCTTCCACAGGAGTGCTTAAAGCATCTGGCAGGAGAGGGCAACATAATAACAGCTGCACAAACATTCGGGGCGTTTTCCGCGGCGAATTCTCCCACATCTGCAAGTTTTATCCTTGAATTTCATAATGAATGGAGTACCACTTTGCATTTCTAAACGGCAGCATCATTCCTTGGGAGATCTCCGAGCAGTTTACAAACATTCATTGATTGCTTGACAAGCATGAAACGGGAGGGTAAGTGTTTTACGAAGTGACAGGAGTGCAGCGAGAAGCTCTTGGATTTGGGGAATAGCGGTGCCTCCCAGTTCTTGGAGCAGATAAGATCGCCGACTAACGGCAGTCGGTGTTTAATTAATAATGTAGTGCATCCAATATCCAAGCCGGGAGATAATGGGCTTGTAACACAGCCCGACACACTCCCCGTATCATTAAGTTTAACTGTCACACTAAACACCAGATTGTCATGCAGCCTCGTCAGGTTTTTCTTTCTTCCTTCCTCCTGAGTGTGGAGCGAGAGCAGCTGTGGGTCAGGAGAAGCTGAAGAGCTGAAGAAGATGCAGAGTGGCAGGAAAAAAAAACCTGGAGGGACCAAAACTGTGGCTCATCCACTCCCGGAGCTCTGAAGGAACAGTGAACTCACACACAGCCCCTGGTGTTGTGGCCACCACATCGCTGCCTGCTTCCAAGGCTCTGCATTTCTTTTTCCTGGTTTTTTAAATACAAAATAAACCAAGTTTGGGGGTTTTCTCCCTAAGAAAAACGTTTGGTTTTCCACAGATTCTTTTCCTTCTTCAACAGCAAAATGCCCTCAATCACCTGGAATGGAAGGTGTTGCAGTTGTAAATATTGTTATATAGAATGTTACATCAAGTATGAGCCCAGTAATTCCATGGAATAATTTATGTGGCTCTTGGATTCCTGTTTCCACCCTCCAGCTGGTTTTCCAGGGTGCACCAGGATCCTTAAGGACACACTCTTTGCCAGGACAGGTCGAGCACCACAGTGAGGGCCTGAAACACCCAAATTGCTCCTTCCATTCAGCACAACCACCACAGGCCCCAAGCAAAACACATCAAACGATCATTTTGCTCTTAAATCAAACTAGTTTGATTTTTAAGTTTCTACCAAACCAGGCAGTTTCTTCAGGAAATGATTTCTGACCACACCTCCTGCTGTGCTGAGCCCCCATTCCCAGGTCTCTGCCTCTCATTTTTCTTCAGGAAGATTTATAGTAATTTCTCCCATATCACTGATTTCTTCATAAGAGAAAAGATCACTTCAGGGAGCTCCTTCTGTCTCCAGCTCCCCTGTTTAACACCTCCAAATATTCCTATTTATGAACTAACATCTGGGTCAGTCTACACAGCCTGGTTTGAGAGCCATTAAGACAGATGCCTGCATTTCATTAAGCAAGATTTGATAAGGTGGGAAGGGTTACAGGGCAAGATTACTATGGGAATTCAGTGAGTTTAAACCTTCACTCCAGTTAATAAAATCAAACAATACATCATAAAAGTGTCTGGAAATTGGCTCAATAATTGAAATAGAACTGTGTGATGGATGGAGATTTATGGATGCTAATGCAGAAACAGGGCTATGTTAGAACATCATCTCTGAGTCTCTTCTGAACTCAGACCCCTGAGTCCAAATCTGTCTTTTGAGCTGTTTTGAGGTGGGAGATTCTTTTCCAGAATGAAGAAAACTTCCCAGAATGGTCCAGTTTTGATCTGAAATGTCACAGCAGTGCAGACACCCTGTGTTCTTATTTTACTGAATGATAAAATCAAGGTCAAATTTAGCCATTAGCCATCCAGTATTTTTTCATCATCTTTCCTCATCCTGAACCGAAATATTCATGGAGGTTTTAGGGTCTTACACCACGTTCTGTGTGTCCACCAAGACTTTTCTGCAGGACTGGTCTCTCCTTCCTCATTCCACTGCTGCTCAGACCCACATGGATTTTTGTCCCAAACCTTTTTTCTCTCTCAGGAGCATACAGGGAGCTCTCCTTCCTCTAGAGACCTACAGATCCTCCCTCAGCTCCATCCTTCTCCCTCAGCCTTGATGGCAGCCCTTGGTCTTAGCTATTTCTAGCAAGTGTCCCCTCTGCAGCCTTAATGAAGTGTGTGGCAGTGCTCCTCATTAAGACTCAGTGTTGTCAATAAAAGAGTCATTAAAGTAGTTTGATGAGGATTGGGAGAAAGAGAAGAGGTGCTACAACACATCTACAGGGCAGAGGGCAGCTCCATCACACATTGTAACCAAACAGCAAGGGATCAATAGCACCTTTGCATTGAAGGGAAGCCCATCCGTCAGCCTGAGGAGCAGCAGCTCCACAGGAGCTTCCTATCTTCCTAATCCTTCCCTTGGCACAGCATCCTTCCCTTCCCAATGCTTTTCCCGGAGACTGCAAAAATGCTGCCTCCCTGCTTAGGATTCCAGAGGTGTTATCCCTTCCCCACACCTCCCTTTGGGATCACAGTTTCTCTGAGAAGAGGATGTTGGGAGATGCCTCCTGTGTGTTGGCACCCCAGAGAGCACCTCCAGCCCTCTGACCTCTGTGGGCACACCCAGAGAGAGACCTCCCTGCCACAGGCCACAAGGGACATGGAGGAAGGGATGGGCCAGTGGAGGAGGGGATGGGCCAGTGGAGGAGGGGATGGACCAGTGGAGTCAGACCACCCTGAAGGGGAGAGGATGTTTGTGCCAGATGAAAAATAAACACGTGCCCCATCTCCACTGGCTTGTGTCCATGGGGTTAGAGTTGAATCTCTCCAGACTGAGACCTGGACTTCAACTTGAGCTTGGCACAGGAAGAATGAAGCGGGTCCTCTCCAGTCCTGGGTTAAGACTCACCTAAGAACTCCCTTCCCTTTCTGGGCTGTTGTTCCCAAGGTGCTGCTGTGGACTGGGGCAGTGTGGACCCGGATAACCCAAACACCAGCCCAGGCACCAACCCTGGGGTTTATTTCCCCAGGATCTTTTTGAGCCGTGTTTCTCTCCTACACTTCACCTTGTCCAGTCAGAGTAAGCTCTTTCAGCAGTTTACATGTGCTAGTGGGACATTTCAGTGGGGTCCTGCTCTAACTAATGTGTTGTTGTGATGAAAACCAATTCTGATACATCCCCAGTTCCTCTAATAAATACAACTCCACACACCTGCTTGCTTCTGAGAAACCTTCACAGCAGGGAAAATGCAGCGTGTCTGGAAGGTAAATGAATGCAGAGTCTGGCAGTCTGAGCCAGGAGCAAGGTCCAGTCATTTAGTTTTGCTTTGGGACCAGGTCTGTTTACCATAACTCAGGGCTGCTGACATGTTTTTGTTTCTCTTTGGCTGCAGGAACTGATGAGCAGTAACCTGTGAGCCCTTGCGAGGTAGAGGTGAGGAATCGAATTATGAGGACAATGAAAAGACCACTTAGCTTTAAAAATAAACGAGGTTTTATGAGGATTGTACCTGCCCTTTCACTGAATGACTTGGTCACATGAAAGGATCCAGGAGCTGTCGGACAATGGGAATGACACCAGCACACAAACTCTGGGATTACAGCAGAGCATTAGCACGGCATAGCTGATTAGGAAAGCAGGAGACATTATTCAAGCAGTCAGGTGCATTACCAGATTGGAAAGTTGCCTTTTTTCTGAGTTGTTGGTCACTGTCAGAAGCAGCAAATGACACCCAGTGGCCCAACAATTTGCCCTGGAATGGCAGGAGATGTGATTCAGAAATGGATGGAACAGCATCTGCTGTGAAAAGGCAGGAATTAGAGTGTGCTCTGAATTGGCAGGAGCCACAGCACCGGGAAGGGAGGACAAAAGGGCAAGTCGGTGCACCATCCAGGGCTATGGAGCAGGATGAATAAAGGGGCTGGAAATGCACTTTCAGGGCTGCAGCACCAGACTAGGTGAACAAATAACCTGCTCCAGTTTAATGAAGCCTGTGATCCTCCACCTCCTTTGTGGAGTGGGTGTCCCAGGGTCAGCGTGTGCCCGCACGAGCACACACACGGCCTTATCTTATCTAATTACTCCAAGTTTCAGATTAATTTCAGTGCAGCTGCTTGAAAGGGCTGTTATCAGCCAGGGCTTTGTGGTTTAACCTTGTTACCCTTTTGTTGTTAACCTTTCTGGATGGCAGTGAGGGGAAGGCTGAGATCCTGATGTGCTGGGGCAGCTGGGAGGGGGCAGGAGGGAACTGGGGGCTCTGCACCCCCCGGATTTGTGCCTTCAGCTCCCCTTGGGGCTGTGACAGCCCAGCTGGCTGCTCACCTTCCCTGACAGCCAGTGGTGCCCAGCCACACAGAACAGCCCATGAGAGGGACACGTCTCCTGCCAACCTCTCCAGATCCTTTGATATTTCCGACGGCGCAGTGAAGGGCTCTGCCTCTCCCGCTTTTACCTCAGCTCCTCCAAGGCTGCCCTGCTTTGTTTCCATAGCTACACCCAATCACATCTGCCTTCCTGGGAAATTGCATTTCAAAGCAAGACAAGCCTTCAAAGAAATTTGTCCATTTAACAGAATATCATTAGGAGAGAGCCTGTCTGCTGAACTTGGGACCTAAAATGATTAAGGTGGAGCTTTTATCGTGTAGGGAGGCAGCTTTGCATCCAGAGCCCATAAAGCTTGATGCTACACAACAATGATGTGGTCGGTGGAAGGTGCCAGTCATTGCCAGACTCCCCATCTCCTTCCCAGCTGACCACAAATCTGAATTTGTAACCTATTCACACACTCCAAAATGAGAGTGGCAAGAAAAAAGCAAAGGGGGGGAAAAGAGCATTTGCCTGGCAGTCAGTTTTTCTGCTTTTATCTGCAGCTGCATGAGGTGGAGGGGAAGGTTGGGCTCAGTGCAAAGATTTTGGGTAACAGCACCGATGTCTCCGTGGCAGGTGAGAGTTCTTGTCTCACTATCCCTCAGTAAAATGGACTTACTAATAACAACAGCTGCTGCATGGGGAACCTGGTCTCAAAAAATCTCCCTGTAGGGCCTGAGGGGAATATTCCAGGTGCTGGGTCCTGTTTCTGGCTGTCAGGACCATGGGATGGATGTGTGGTCCAAGGGCATCCAGGGGGCACCAGTGCCAGCCCCCACTTGGGATGCTGCTTCCAATGCTCTATGATAACTTCAGCAAAAGTTACCCCAAATCACACTGCAATACATTTCAGAAGTTGAGCAGAAAAGATGTGGAGCTTTAGTGATGCCATAAACTGTAACAGCAGGAAATCTGTTGTGTGAAGTCCCCAAGAGATACCCAAGGCAGCAAAGGAAGGCAAACCCACACCCACAAAACATGGCACTGCTCGACTGGCACAGGGGAAAATGTCTTCCAGACCCTAAACCTGACAAATCAGTTTAACTCTTGGGCAAGTCTCACTGACCAGGTACTGTCTCGTTCCTCCTTTCCAAGACTTTGCTCTCAGGTTATTGTGTGAGCTACAGAACTGCAGAGAAGGGGTGAGATGGCTCTTCCCTTTGCAGTGGCAGGAACGTTCCTTCCTCTGAGATTTGCATTGATCTGCTTTTATCGATCTTTCTGGCATATCTGAAGGCAGTTTCCTCCGTCTAAGGGACCCAGTTCATTCCTTTATAAACTCATTTCTAGAGTTAGTCAGTCTCAGCAAGCAGCTGCTTTTATTTGTAGTCTGTAATGAACTGACTGGGATTTCCACACCGCCGTGTTTAAATATTTATCCCTAAACAGCTCAAGGTGAGAACACGTGCACAGATCCATCATACACATCCACAAGCCACTGTTTCCTGCGCACAATCAGAACCACTCAGATGTGTCCAAAGCCTCAGGCACCTGACACAGATCCATGTTTTCCTCCCATAGGAGACCCTGATTTTCTAAATCCTCACTCAGGAAACCCTACCTGAGTGGGAGATGTGACTGGGAGGTGGTTGTACTTTCTAGCAAGGTGATTTCCTGTGCAAGGCTCCCCGAACTGCTGCAGCATTTCCTGTGCTTTAAGAGCTCTGCATTTGCTGGAGGAGGTAAATGTAGGTGTACAATTTCTTGTACATGTTGTCTAAAATCAAGATTATGCTGCAGCAGTGTTGTCAGTGTGGGTGAGCCCACTCAGAGGAGCACAGGGTGAAGGGGAAAGGACAGAAACTGAATTTGTTCAGAGTAGGAAACCTGTGGGTTTGGATGGGCAGTGTCAGACGTGAGCTCTGCCTCTGGGTTGCTCTGAAATCACGTGTGTGTGCACAGCACAGCCAAGTGACAAATCAGAAGTGCTGGTCCGTTTCTTTGCCCAGATCTGGAGAGCAATTGAGCCTCCCAAAGCAGGAGAAGAAACACACTGTCTTCTCGTCCCTGTGACTAACCCCCAAATGGCAGCTGCCACTTCAGTGTTATCACACAGAGAGACTGGAGACACAAAGAGACACAGAAACCAGCGCAGCATCTTCCGGTAAATCAGCTGCTCGTGGTCACGGTGTCTTCCCTTCTCCATTAAAATCATCCCTCTTGACAAGTGTTATTTGTATGTGAGTTACTGAGGTGCTGTCCCGGTGCATAAAAATGCACATTTCAACCAAAAAGTCCCAAAAGAACTTTGCAGCTGCTTTGGGGGTTTCTCCTTTCACTGCACTGTCTGCAGTGGAGACAACACACCAGAAGTGCTGGCACACACCCAAACCCAAAAACACAAAGCCCTGGGCTTCATCTTATACTTGTGTCTTATCTGATCTGTGCTGAAAACTAAAAGCAGAGCAGAGTCTTCTCCTTGTTTCACCCCTTGTCTCAGAAAGTGGGTCACAAAGCACGTTAGCACCTGACAACATATGGAGGAGCATCTCATAAAATCATGGAATATCCTGAGTTGGAAGGGACCCCCAAGCATCATCAAAGTCCAACTCCGTATTCCTCCCATGCACTGCCATCTCCTCCACACCTGAGGCTTTGCCAGCACAGCTCTTATGTCACAGATTGCCTTAACTGAACCGTGCAAGGGCAAATCTGGGATCTGCTCCATGTGTCCTTCATCCCAGACCTGCTGCCTCACAAGAAAACCTTTATTCCATCCAGGTGATGCATCCAGAGACCTGCAAGGATCTGATCCTCCAATTACTTGGAATTATGCTCATCCTCAGAGCATGGCATTATCCTGCTAAAGCAAGCAGGACAGACCCCCATGTATGCTTTTATTTTCCTTTCCCCCCCGATTTTGGTTTTCCAGCTTGTGATAATTACTGTGGCTTGCCCAGAGCAGGAGGAGAGCAATAACAATAAATATCTGTTTGATACCAGGATATTGCAAAGGAAGGACTGAATCCTGTGCACTTCACCAGTGGGAAATATTAAAGTGGTGTATGAAATCATTGATGAGCTTCAGATAGCAAAGGCTGCCTTTGGATATGTCGATATGGAGACTGAAATTAGGAGAATGCAAGAATGAAAAATAATAGTGGCAGCCTCTATTAAGTCGTGCTAATTCATGTCTGCAGGAGAGGAGCACATGCAGGGCTGGGGGTTAATCTGCTGCAATGGCATGGCTGGTTTGTACAGAGCAGTTTGCATTTATTGCCTGTCATAAAGCACATTCAAGTGCACAGCCCTGTTATTTCTCTGGGCAGGACACAGAAATATGAACAGTTCTTACCATCCAACCCCTTTCTATGCAGGATGAAGGAAGAGGGGAAGGTTTATTGCACAACAGCCAAGCACCACATTCTTCCCCTGTATATTAGAGGAGGGAGCCTGGAACAAATCCAGCTCCAGCTGTGGGCACAGGAGGGTCAATCCGTGGCCAGGTGTAGCTCCTGAAGGGGATGCCACCTGATGGAGAGGCAGGTTCAGCTGGGCTGGGCTGGGGTCAGGCTGGGTCAGGCTCTTTGGCAGCCCATTAGCAGCATCCGGGACAGCTGAGCAACCTGATTGCCTGAGGAGACCCTGCTGAGGCTCTGAGAGGAAGAGGAGGTTGTATCTGAGCAGAGCCCGGTGGTTCCTCCGCCTTTTTGGGGGTGTCCCCGCCTTCTCTGCCTCCTTTCTCGCCCGGTCCCTGCCCCTGAGGGACAGGAGCGGTTGCAGCCCCTTTGGTTCCCGTGGGAAGGGAGCTGGCAGGTGTCATGATCCCAGAGGACATTCAGAGGCTCCTGGAAGGTAACAACAAATTCTTCCTTGCCCCTCCTCTGCCTGAGGGAGGAAATCGGCGGTGGCTGCAGGGGTTGAAGCTTTTTGCACCTTGCTGTGCTGAGTCAGAGGGAGAATGGGGGAGCTCCTCCTGCAAGGCTGATGGTTTGGGGACCTCCGGTCAGTGTGGCCTCGCTGTCTCTGTCCCTGAGGAGAGTTGAGGGCGCGTGGCTGCCTGTCCTGGTGGCTTTGGGGCCGTGCCCCTGTTTCTCGGGGGCTGGCAGGTGGCTCCAGGTGTGTGTCAGGGATGGAGGAGCTTTCTGGTGGTCCCAGAGTCTGAGGGTGTGGGAGGTTGAGGGGTTTCTTCTGGCACGGTCAAAATAGATCCCCACTGAGAGCTTTCAGTCGGGGTGTGGGGGCTCCAGTGATGAAATCTCTGGGGTAAGGTGAGGGAGTGGGTACAAAAGGAAGAAGCAGCTTGTGGGCTGCCCTGAGCCCCCCCAGCAGCTTCTCCTGGGGCAGGGATAGTGGTGTCTCCTGGCTGCAGATCTGCTGGTGCTGAGAGTCACACTGGGAATGTGCCGTTTGTGGGAGTGTGGCCTCAGGGAAGCCTCAGCCCCACTGAAAACTGGGGCCCAGCAGGGAGAGCAGTGCAGGTGCCACTCACTGGTAATTGGGGTGTGACCTGAGGGCTCAGCTTTGAGTGAAGTAGCCTGTGCTCGTTCTGGCAGCATTTCCCTCTCTGTGTCTCCCTCTGGGGACATTCCAAGCCACCTGGATGTGTCTCTGTGTCCCCTGCTTTAGGGGACTGTGCTCTGAGAGGGGGTTGGACTGGGTGGTCCCCAAAGGTCCCTCCAGACCCCTGGTGATGCTGTGGGTGTGAGGTGGCAGCTGTGGGGCTTCCAAAGCTCCTTTTCACGCATTTCTCCACAAACTTAAACTGCAACACCTTCCTTCAATGAAGTGGTGGGTCAGGCAGGCACAAACCATGCTCAGCTGGTGACACACCCCTCCCAAACCTGAGTTCTGGGAGAACCTGTGCAGCTGTTCTGAGAGGAGTGCTGTGGTGGCCACCTTGTACCTGCCCAGACATCCAACCTCAGCAGCTACAGGAGGCTTCAGGGGGGGCTCAGCCCATCCCTGACCCCTCTGTGAAGGAGAGGGTGGTGGGGAGGAGCTGAGAGCACCCACAGCTCCCTGCTCACAGCAGTTGCCTTTGGGCTTTGAACTTTCATTTCCTGCTGTGGTGGCTCCAGGCCCCACAGAGCACTCAGCCCTTCCCCTCCGGGAGCAGGAGAACTTCCAGCCCTGGCATCTGTCACTCAGTGTGAAGCCTCCAAGCCCATCAAAGCTCCCTCCCAAATGCTTTGTGTCTTCCCCCAGATGTAGGTGTAGATTTTCTCCTCTGGTTTTTAATCACGGGGGCTCTGCTGAAGTTCACCCTTTCACATTTTTGATGTGCAGCACTTTATTGTTCAGGGCTGACACTTTTGTAAACAACTCATTTCTGCACCTGCCACCTTCCTTTAACTTAGATTATTTTCTTGTTAGCTGCCTGTTTTTAATTGAAGGCTTCAGATCTCCTTCCAAAGCTCAGCCTTTGTTTGCTGACAGGTAGAGCAGGCTATGAATGGAGATTAATTGCATGTCACATACCTTTGGATCAAACTTGCTGTGTCTTAACAATCTGGATGGTCTTGAGGCCTTGCAGTGGCTGAGGAGGCTCCCAGCTCTGCAGGCTGGGAATGGTGCAGCTGAAGCTGTTCAGGGCATTTTTATAGGCATATATTATATATTCTCAGCCTGGAGAGGAGGAGGTTTTGGGGTGACCTTCCAGTAGGTGAAGGGAACCTACAAGGAACATGGAGAGAGAATATTTACAGGAGTTTGGAGTGACAGAACAGGGGGGAATGGTCTCAAACTGGCAGAGAGTAGGTTTAGGTTGGCTTTGCTGAGGGAATTGTTCCCTGTGAGGGTGGACAGGCTCTGGCACAGGGTGCCCCATCCCTGGAATTGTCCAAGGCCAGGTTGGACAGGGCTTGGTGGAACCTGGGCTGGTGGGAGGTGTCCCTGCCCATGGCAGGGGGTGGGACATGATGGGCTTTAAGGTCCCTTCCCACCCAGATAATTCTCTGAGAGATGTGTGTATATATAACACATACACAGGTGGGATGTGTGTGTATGCAGAGGCATCCAAACTGCACTGCCAGGGGAATTCTGGCCTTTCACATCCAAATTACGAAAACAGGAGGCAATAAACCTGCTCCCTTATACTAAAGTTTGTTGTGTTGGTTTATGTGCTGCAGGTCCTCAATGGCTCCCTGTTAAGGGTGCTGTGATTATCAGATGGAACATCTCTGAGGTTGCAGGGGTTGGAACCAGCCCAATGTGCTGTTCTGCAACACTTCTGAATCTTCCTTTTCTGCTTATGAGTAGATTTGGTTGCAACAATTACTACTTTAAGGCCCACCTTGTAATGAGAAGTTCAGATTTCATTTACACTTTACTAACAGTTAATTGCACAGTTTCACTTTGGGCTCAGTCAGGTCTCTCTTAAAACTGCTTCTCTGAGAAGTATTTCATATTTGCTAGCACAGATTCCTTCTGAAGGCTGACAAAGTGGTTCTAAAAATGTGATACATCTCTGACAAACGTTGTGCTGCTGATTTTGTTTGGAGAAGCAAAGTCAATCAGATTATCTGCCCTTCACCTGCCTCCTTGAGCCTCTTGATTTCAGGTGGTAGGTCTGGAAAGGTGTTTTTCTGTTGGAGTTTGGGCACCAGGAGGGCCAAGCAGGTGCTGCACTGGGGGGCTGTGGCTGCACCTGCACAGCCAAGCAGAGCTGGAGGTGGCTGAGGGCAAAGCTGTTTGAAAAATAAACACTGAAATGCTGTTTGGGGAGGGCTAAATAAGCCCCAGTCAGGGGCATAACAAGTAGCTCCAAAATTTAAATATTAGGGACCTGGGGTTGAGAGCTGGAAGCTGGAAATTTGGGAAGCTGTTCTCAGTTGCTCTGTTGTCCCTTGCATGGGGAATTGTCCCACTGGGTCCATTGCAGGAGGATGGATGAAGGTTCCCTCAGTTCCCCAGGTTTGCTCTCACTCAGCCTCACAAAAGCTGGAAGGCTCATCTGAAAAATGCTGTTTTGCAATTAAACCCTCCCTTCTTCAGTCAAGAAACTCTGTGTGCAATAGTTCTGATTTATTTAGACAAGTGGGATGGGATGATAGAACCAACCTTCCAAATCCCTGCCTGTCTTGGGACACATCCTGGAAATATTAACGCAGTCCCAGGGAAGCTCAAGGTATCTGTGCTCTCAGTGTTGATAGGTGTCCTAAACTCCTTTTTAAACTCGTTTTTCCCATCCAGCTGGGGTGATAAACTGCAGGAGGGATTGTGTGAAGCATCAAATAAGTGTTGGAACAGGCTGGTTGGCTCAGAATTACCTTGCATAGATCCTGTGGGATTGGTTCCACTGCACAAGGAGTGTAGGATTTCTGAGGGCAGAGGAGTAGAAAAGAGTGAAAAACCAGCTGAATGTGTGTGTGCATGCAGAGAATACACATGGCATCTTAGGACCTTTCAGCTCTGCTCATTGAGTGCTGATTAACTCCCAGAATTTAGTGCTGCCATTAAAAGGTTATTTACTACCTGGGCTTCAGTGACACAATTCCTGGGATGCTGTGCTTCTCCTGCAGGATTAAAGTGGATAACTGCAGTGGCCTCTACAAACTCCCCTGAAACACTTGATGAAATCTCCACTGTTTTCCCCCCCTCTCTTACCTTTTTAGCCGCAGGAAATGGAGAGGAGAGTCCTGTAAACTTTCAGAGTGGATCGCAGAGAGCAATCTATAAACATCAAGAATATAATGTTACTGACAAGCAGTAAAACTAACATTAGGGTGATTTACTCTAGGGCTGCTTACATATTGCTCTTCCTGATCCACTTGGAGAGTTTATGGTTAGGCTTTCTTTTTCATTTCCTGGTGCTATAAACATCGTGGCTGGCTCTGGAAGGGGCTCTGCCTGCTCTGCTCCTCCTATAACTTATCCAGCAGCTGATCTGTGCTGACATCCCAGTAAGTAAATGCTGTATTAGAGCTAATGGTGGACTCGTGGAGTTAACCTGTGCTTAAAAATGACACAGGGGTGTAACTGGGATTTGCAGGAGTTCTGGGAGCACTTTGTTTTTCTTGCTTGTTCTCTCACTGTGGAAACACTGTATTTTTTTTTCCTGTGTGTAGTTTCTCTTGCTGGGCCATTTCTACTGTGTTGTTTTTATGCTTGTACATAATAAATTGTCCCCTCAGCCTCTTCTGTTCTTAGCAGGCTCCTCAGAGTAAGATCTATTCTTTCTGCTTAGATATGGTGGATTCCCCATCCCTGGAGGGTTTGAAACTGAGCTTGGCCGTGGCACTGAGTGCCATGATCTGGTAAAGGGACT
>JAOXXN010040476.1:0-24016 GCA_026770055.1 Myrmophylax atrothorax | reverse complement strand
TCTTTGTTTCCCCAAGGAGATAAAATATCAAGGACGCGCAGCGTCAGCAGAAATAGGTGTTGCGGTCCCCTCCTTCCAGATGCGCTGTGCGGTGAGTCCCTAAAGCCGCGCCCGTGCCTCCTGCTGTTCTCTTAAATGACAACAGACCCAAATTCTTCATGTGGGAGCGATTTCAGGCCTGGTGTCACATTAGCTGTAATCATAACAGTTAAAGACAAAAGGGAATTTGGTTAAAGTTCGTCAGAATCATATGTCTAGTCAAATTTAATTTCTCACACCCAGTATCATATGTTTCACAGAAAAAGATTCAAGAAGTCCTAGATCAGGCAGATGCACAGTGTTTCTCCCTCGTGTATTGCATGACTTCTGAAGTGTGCAATTTTATCCCTAATGCGATAAGAGTCATAGAAACTTTTACATTGGAAAAGACCATTAAGATTACCATGTCCCCAGATGCCACATCTACATATCTTTTAAATACCCTTAGGGATGGTGGCTCCACCACTTCCCTCAGCACCGTTCCAATGCTTGACAAGCCTTTTGGTGAAGCAATTTTTCCTAATTTCCAATCTAAACCTCTCCTGGCAGAACTTGAGGCCATTTTCTCTTGTCCTGTTGCTTGTTACCTGGGAGAAGAGGCTGATCCCCATGTGGCTACAACCTCTTTTCAGGGAATTGTGGAGAGTGATAAGGGCCTCCTTTGAGCCTCCTTTTTCTCCCACCTTAACACCCCCACTCTTCAGACATGGGCTCTACACCCGTCCCCAGCTTTGTTGCCCTTGTCTGGACACACTCCAGCCCTGCAATGGCTTCCTTGTAGGGAGAGCACCAAAACTGAACAAAGCATTTGAGGTGCAGAACCCTCAGCCTTAACTGGGTATTTTTGTAAACTCTGATTATATGTACAGCCTCTGTCTAAACCTTACTAAGCCTTTGACTTGATGTGTGCATTCTTTCACCACATTCCACAGTCATCATATTGCATGGAGTTTGCCAGTTTCTATTTTGCAAATTTTCAGTTTAAGTTGAATACTGCCTGGTGACTCTTATGTGCAAGAATCCTATTCTAGCTCCTGAACACTTTATTGTTTTATGCTTTTATCACATATTCTAGTCATCTTATGAGATAAACCGTTTAAAACTTTTCCAATCGCTATTCCTCTAAGAATTGCTTCTGCCTCTGTTACAGCTCTCCAGCTTGGATTCACATACACCCTTCTTCAGACAGGTGGCCCATGGTCAACATTCTGGGACAGGTAACAGCACAGAGCTATGCCTGATTTCTCCAGAATTATTTTTCATTCTCTTTCACATGTTTCCTAACATCTCAGTCATTTTTCTGTCATACTGCAGAGTGAACAGCACTGTCATCACACTCTTGGGCAGTAGTGCTCAATTGCATTTTTTGAGATCATCAAAGAGTTAATTTAGAATCCTGTAACATGTATTTATAAGCCATTTTTATGCATGATAGTAATTTCTAATTAGTGTTTTGTCATTAGTCATAGTATTTGCCATTTTAGTGACTACTGATTCAGTAGAGTGCAAACCTTTTACTCTTCAGTGTCTTCTCTCAACTAAAATAGATTATTTGCAAATGCTGGATTGTTAGCTCCTTCCCAATTCATCTACACTAGAGGCCTTAATATGAAAAATATTTTTCATCTCTTCTCACTAGGACCAATCCTTTATTTCTTTTGCTTTTCTTCCCTATCTCTTAGGTAGCTTTTTGGGTTAAATTAATAATATTAATACTTGGTCTCATTCCCAGAATATTTGCTTGTAGGGTTAACTTGAGACTTAAGAAATGTCTAAATAATTGACATAACTGTTTTGGTTGTTTTTTTTTTATCTACTACATACTGACTTCTACCAAATATATAAATTCTTAGAAACTGAATGCTAGTAAATTTTCTGCTGTTTATTCATACATGGTGATCTGGAAATTTCCTAGGTACTTAAAAGTTTTGACTCTGCTCTGTGTATATGCATACTGTACCATAAAGTCTTACTGTGTCGTGTCTTCTACTACAGGATCTAGACCCTCGTGCTATCAGTGAACAGTCTGAACAATTGTATCTTGTGCTACATCAGTAGAATGTTCTGGCCAGCAGATTAAGGAAGGTGGTTCTGCCCCTCTGCTCTGCCTTTGTGAGAACTCCACCTGGAGCACTGCATCCAGGTCTGGGGTCCCCAGCACAGGAAAGGCTTTGACCTGTTGGAGTGAAACCAGAGATGGGCCATGAAGATGACCAGAGGGTTGGAGCACCTATTCTGTGGAGACACGCTAAGAAAGTTGAGATTGTTTAGTTGGAGAAGAGAAAGCTCCATTGGAATCTTAGCACCTTCAAGTGCCTAAAAAGGGCCTACAAGAGAGATGGAGATGGACTTTCTACAAGGCCATGTAGTGATAGGACAAAGGGCAATGGTTTTAAACTGCGAGAAAGTAGGTTTAGATTAGATATTAGGAAAAAATTCTTCACTGTGAGAATGGTGAGACACTGGAACAGGTTACCCAGAGAAGAGTGGGAGTGTTCAAGGCCAGGCTGGATTATGCTTTGAGCAACCTGGTCTGATGGAAGATGTCACTGCCCATGGCAGGGGAGTTGGAACAATATGATCTTTAAGATCTCTTCAACCCAGGCCATTCTGTGATTCTGTGAAAGCAGCTGCAGTGTCTGACAACAGATAAAAGTGTTTGAAATGAATCCCTATGACAGACTTTATAGAACCTTGTGGGATCATTAGATATCTGTAACTACAACTGCTGGAGAAGGGGAAGCACCACATGGGCTTGTCCTGTTCTCAGCATTAGTATCCATTGCTGGCCACTGCTGAAGACAGGATACTGTTGTGCCACCCAGCATCACCATTCTTATATCCTTGTGTTAATACCATATTCATTTTCCTTGCCAAACTCCATTCCTTGCCAAACACAGCATTATTTGAGACTGTAAACTAAAAGTAAAATAAAAAGCAAAATAATTTGGAAATCATAAAGTAGATTTCATTTATGAAAATGGAAATTACCCAGTAGTTAGCTTCTCTGAAAGTAGTTTTTCATGACATGATGAAATTAATTTTGGATTAAGACTGAGAAAACTAAAAAGCAGAGAAGTTAGCTGAGTCTACTCTTTACTAGTTCACATGATAAATTCCTTATTTCTTCAAACCTCCTAAAAGTCTGAGGTTCTTTTATAGCCCAAGTAACAATGAACTGTAGACAAAAGTCCTTATAATCTAATTATGAGTCTAACAGTTTTGTGAACACTCAGTTCTAACAAACAAAACTAAGTGTTTGCAACTAGTGTTCAGTCAAAGTCCTGAAATGCCTGCATGTGTCCTGCTGTCATTTTAACCCCTTCCCACATTTATTTGAGGAGGGGCTGTGTGACAGGCTTTCTGTCCTTCCTATCTGTTCAACTGTGTGATAAAACAGTTGAACAGTGGGTGGCTCAGAGAGGTGACTGAGTATTTCCCTGTTAATGCTCAGAGCACATTCTCCTTTCACCTCCTCCAAAAGCAAGGACAAGTACATCTGGGGTTGCAGTACATTTGATCTTTGCATGGGAGGGAAGCTCGAAAAAGCCTCCATTTCTCCAAGGTGGACAAGCCCAAAGCCCTCAGCTGCTCCTCACAGGAAATATCTCCCAGCATTCTCACCAGATTTGTTTCCCTCTTCAAGACCTTCACATTCTGCTCCGCCTGCAGGGCCCAGCAGTGCCCACGGTGGGGCTGCACCAGGCTGAGCACAGTGGGATCATCCCCTCTCTGTGCCGGCTGGTTGTGCCGTGTTTGATGGATCCCGAATGGGGTTTTCCCTCTGGGCTGCCCAGGAATGCTCTGCTGACCCACATCCCTCTCTGCAGGTGTCCAGCCACTCCTCTCCCACTGTATACCTGTGCCCAGCATTACTCCACCCCAGGTACAGAATCCAGCATTTGTACTGGTTAAATTTCATCCCCATTAATGGTTACTCAGTGCTCCAGTCTATCTAGATCCCTCTGCAAGGCCTCTTGTGCCTCAAGAGAGTCCACAGCACCTTCCAGTTTGAATCATCAGCTGATGGTGCATTCACCTCCTGCATCCAGATTGTTAATACATTGAACAGAACTGGAATTAAACACTAAGGAACACTGCTATTAATTGTCACCAGTCAGATGTAGCCCCATTTGAGCCTTGCTGTTCAGGCAGATCTTCACCCAGTGCACCATGAACCTGCTCATCCCACAGCTGGGCAACTTGCCTAGGAGGATGCTGTGAAGGACACTGTCAAAAGTATTACTAAAACCCAGAAAAAATGCCTTCCCTTCACCCACCTCACAGGTAACCTTATCATAGAAAGATAGCAAATTAGTTGAACATGACTTTCCCTTTGTGAACTCATGTTGGCTATGTGTGATGATTGCATTTTTATTGGAGTGCCTTTCTTCCCCCTCTCTACTCCCTATCTGCTCTGCTTTCATACCAGGAAAATTAGGCAGACACAGACATGTAACTCCCTCCAGCACATCCTCTGAACCTGCAGGGCAGGAGGGCAGGACTGCTTTAACACCACACACAGATGCACACCTGGTCCTCTCAGAGGTAGGGCTGTTCCCAGTACATTTCTTCACCCTGTGCTGATGCACACATTCCCACTACTGGATTTTTGACTTTATATCTTGCAATTTTAGAGCATTTGTTCTTTAAATAAGCCCAAGTAACAAACCGACTCCAAAATCATTATGCCATCCATACCCTGTTTATGTAAATGTAGAACAGCTACATATTTCCAATCTCTAGAAATCTAAACTCAAACATTTCACTGGTCATTCCCCAAAGACAGCTACTTTTTGAGCAACACTAGCCAATTTTTAATTCATTCTCTGCGAGCTCTGTTTATATGGTAGAGTAAAGCTTTTTAATCAGGGCATGATGGAGTGCTAAATCAAAAGTCTTGCAAAACTACATTTGAAAATATATAAGGGCAATATCATTAATCCAAACACAGATGTATGGAACAACTTTTACTCTAGAGCCTAATTTTATGATTAAAGTTGAAATATTTTGACCTTTATTTTAAATCACTCCTGATAATTTGCAAAACAACAATAATTACTTTGATCTACCATTTTAGAATATGTTAAGCGTTTAAGTATCCAACGAATCATTCAATACAGTAGAAACCCTAGCAAAATACTTCTGATGTTTCTGGGTTTCAAATGGGAATCAAGAAAAGAATTGTTAACAAATACTGTAAAATATATAATGCCTCAAGGAAACCACATTCCAGTTTCCTGTATCCAAATCCCTATTGCCTGAAGTTACAGCTATCTAACAGTAGGCATCTAAGTAAGGCATCTAAATGAAGACCCACATTGCTCTACTTCTACACTCTGCCTTAGAGAGGATTATTGTTTGGACACATCTCTGAGAAAGGCCAACCAGGTTCATAGTTAACAGATCATTCAGGGTGAAGTAAAGCTAAATGACAGTAAATAACTGGTGTAACAATGAATTTTGTTAGAACTGCTTTGAAAAAAACATAATGGATTAGAAAAGGAGTGTATAGTCATTCTGGAGTATATGAACACCCTAACAGAGGAAAATTTGAAAGAGAAAAATAAAGAGAAATAGAGAAGAAAGATACCACCACCCATGGCTCCAGCAATGTGTGGGTGACTGTGGTTGGTACTTGAGATATGCAGTCCTGATCCCTTCGGGGTGGGGACTCAAATACACATAAAAAATTGAGGTTTTATAAACCAGTTCTTCCAGTAAACAGGCCAATTCCTCCTCCAGGAGCTTTAAGCATGCACACTCTTCTTTCTGGAAGATTCTGGAAGTCTGGCACCATCGAGAGTGTGGAGGGGTGCATGTGTGTGTGTCTGTGTTTCAGGGTGTGCCTGTACAAAAGTTCTGAACAAAGTTTCTGAGTTGACTTTCTGCATTTATGTCTGTGCAGTGGTACATCACAGTATGGGAAAGACACCAGCACAGAAAAAAAACACTACTCTGCCTGTGCAGGACCTATTGCTTGCCAGCAGTTTCTCCTTTACTTAAAAACCAGTTTATTTAAGGCAAAATTTAGCTGCAAGGTCAAACTGTTTCACTACAGTGGTATATTCCTGTGGTCCAAACTGCCTCTGGGCAGACACTGTCAATCCACTGACTATGGAAAAAGCATAGACCCTCAAAATTTTCCTTCAGACAGCTCCAAAGACAGATGAAGAGTTTCTGGAATAATCCATACTGAGGGAGCTGTCATTCTGAACTCTATGAAGCATTTTACTATATCTTATGCATTAACATAATTACATTAAAAGTCAGGGGGTTTAAATATTTGTAGAATCATACCTACTTCTTATATGCTTACCATCACCTATTAAAAACTAAGGCAGATGACAATAGATAGGTTTTCATCTCAGGGTTTTACTTTATTTGTTAGTCATTTACCACTGAAATATTTTTGTGTTCAAATATAAGGTATAAAGAATAATTTCTTGTTGTTCTTTGGTTACCTACCTCACCTAACTGATGTATTTTAAACTATATTAACAGCATCATGGCATCACAAAATGTAAAATCAAACTTTCTGATACTGTACTGCATTGTTGTGCAGTGACATGCAAAATCAGGTCCCTTCCACATCCTGGCAAATTTCCAGTGTTTCTGTAATGGATATTTTAGGACATTGTTAACATTATTTAATGCTATGTACAGCAGGCTTGGTTTTAATTAACCTGCCTCCAGGGATGATTATTGAAAGAAAATTGAAGGAGAACTATGAGATAAAACTCCTGCTATGCTCAGCAGGGCAACATCAGGGAAGGAGAGGACTGGAAAAAACTGTTTGCTCTATCAGCTGACCCCAAGCCATGTTAGCAACAACCTCAAAGATTTCTGTAGGAGCTAGTCCAGAGGTGGAACTAAAAGAATAAGAAGGAATGAAGAATAAACATCTAGGAAACCAAGAGAATACAGATTAAAATGACTATGCCATTAAGTCCAGCAGTGCACAGATGCTTAAGTCCTTGAAACTTATTGTAAAGGACTATGCTTTTAAGTAGGAGTATCTGGGTTTTGCCTTGCTGTTGGCAAGTACTGTATTATCTGTTGGTGTCTGAGTCTGCTTAATACACCCTTCTTTCACTGAATTTCCATTCTCTTCTCTGTTTGCATTGCACTCTCTTTCCTGCTGGGATAGGAAATGTGCTCATTACCATTACACCTCTCATCAAATACGGAAGCACAATGAGCTACAGGACTTACATATAAATCTCATTTTTATGCCATAATTTATATATTTGAAATCTCTCTAAAATTTTGAATGTAATATGAAGTTGCTTTTGAATGGCAGAAAATTCACTAGTTTAACAGGCCACTTATTTTTATTAATGAGTATTATGAAGAATGTGTCTTAAATTGAAATCATTACACTGTTTGCAGTAGGTTTGAATCTTTTCAGCTGGTGATTTGTGTCTTCCCTTCTTCTACCAACACTGTTTAACATCTTTGTTGGCAATATGAATGGTGACATTGAGTGCACTCTCAGTAAGTCTGCTGATGACACCAAGATGTGTCATTTTCTTGACACGCCAGAGGGAAGAAACCCAGCCATGTCCTGGGCTGCATCCAAAGCAGGGTGGGCAGCCATGTAAGCTTTATGGAAGTCAGGGAAATAATTCTGATTTCAACAAGAGTCAGTTCAAACCCTTATTAATCCTGCTAAACTTACTAAATTCTACTTCCTTGCAGCAGGCAACCAGACAGCTTTGTGATATGAAACATGAGGTTTTATTTTTATCACTCTTTTACCTCACTTAAATACAGATTAATCATCTAGTCTTTTTAATATAACATATACGTACATAATCCAGTCATTGATTTTTGGTGAATTCCTGTGGCATTAAATTCCCCAGGCTTATCCTATGAACTAGATTTCCTTATATGGAATTCATATTTTAGTGTTTTTGAAGACTGAACCCTTTGGAACTCATTTGAGACTGATATTCAAAGCAAAACTTGGGTTGTTTAAGCCTGCATCAAGAGAAATTCTAAAAAGAGCCTGAACAAGCCCTGTGGAATGCAAGTTTCAGGTTTCACACATCTGTGATAAACACAGATATCTCCCTCATTTGCCTCCTGCTTTGGCTCAGTTTCAAGAGGGTGTTTTATGCAATGGGAATCTGTACAGTGAACAAATAGTCAGATCTCAGAAAAAGAAAATTGAATTTCAGCCACTGCTATACCACACTGGGAGGCTCCTTCCTTTGCAGACCCTGGGAGGCTCCTTCCTTTGCAGACCCTATGATGCAGCTGCCAGGTGTATTGCAGGACTGCCAGTTTTAAGCCCAGCTCCTCTGCCTGTCTATGAATGATTTCCCAATGCTCAGCATAAAGGAGAGAAAGAAGGTCACTTTCCACATCCTACAGTGGCTGGTGGATCATGCTGACATGGACCTGGCAAAGCTGCCTTTTGTTGCTCTGAACTTCCTATTAATAAACTTTTACTGGGCAGGGAAACTTCATCAAGCCCCATGAAAGCTACTGGGCTGATATAATCTCCCTGCTGAGTAATTTGTTTTGGTTTTGGTTTTAGTGTCAACATCTTTACATTACCTTTGTGTGTACATGTGCATAGTTGATCAAGTAGCCAACTGCTCGAAGCTGCCAACTCGTGGTATTTTGGAGTAGACAAGACCTAACGGAAGTAACTCTGCATGAATATGCTTTTATGTGATAGCTTGTCATGCAGTAAATTAAAATTACTATAATTGACATTGCTGCAATGGAAAGTACCAACTTATTATCAGAGGAGTTTCTTATCACTAGACAAACACAGGCAGGAACTAAGTTACAAATGCTGGCTTTTTATTATGCTTTATTAAAGAAATTAAGAAAGCCAAGCAGATTAACACACAAAGGAAGGGCTGGAATCAAACTCAACTGCTCGAGGTTAAAGTTGAAAGCCCAGTGTGAATCACTGGGACATGTCACTGTGGCAAATGTGGGGATTGAGAGATTATGATTCTGTGTAAGACATCAGGAACTGAAAAGCAAATCAAGGAGAAAGAGAAGCATTTATGTTCTTTTGGGAGGAAACCAGAGAGAACAAATTCAGAGTGTAAACTCAAGTAGTTTTGTTACATATGCTTTATCAGTTTCCTCCTTTGTTACATGGAGATAATAATAACAAGAATAATGACAGATTTCACTAAAGTCCAGAAAGTTTTCAGAGCTCCTCAGTATGACTGGATTAAAATTGCCAGGGAAACAAAACTTACAGAAGCCACAGCTACTGAGGATGAATAATAAAAGGTAAAAACAGCACTGTAAAATGCATTACTGTCGGGGGGGTTCCCCAGGCAATGTAATGGCAGATATCTCCCTTTGTGTCTGGTCTATAAAATAAAATGTGTTTCCATACTGTCAAAGCAGAAGTAACTATGTGCCTTTGCTTCTCCATAACTGTACTTAACTTCATTGAAAATTAAGCTTGAGATACTTCACTTGTGTAAAATCAGTAAGAAATGAGAACTAGACAATATTATGTGCTATTGCACAACAATTAAAGCAATTCAGCAAACCAATTTACTGTCCAACCAAAGGGATATATGTCCTGAGAATGAATAACTATTTCAGTGTATAATATAGAGCTGAGTGTTCCTGCACCAAGCCCTAGCTCAGATAACAGCTGCTTATCCTGAAACAGCACAATAAAACCCCTAAAACTGAGAAAAAACCCCATTTTTTACAGATTGGACAAACAGAACTTTGAACTCTCTGCCGCAAGACATACTTAAAGTAAGATAGTAGTCAGAATGTAAAAGGTACTACATGCAGGAATAACAATTATATAGACTGTTAAATGAGTAAGGGATAAATTCTCATGACCCAAGGCATGAACCACCAGTACATTTAAAAGAGGTGGGAAGAAATATCCAACTGAGGCTTTATGGGATTGCACATTCCACTGAAGTTCACTCAAGCTACTTTCATGGACAGAATGACAATCATATATGTTTAAATATAATAGCCTTAAAGCAGGATCTGGCTTTTTTGAAGTCCTGCATTTAGAGTCATGTGAAGCCTTTTGTGAAACATTGGCTTCTTTTGATTTGGAGAGCGGTGTCACATCCCTCTTTGTTGTTAAGAAGTGTAACATGTTAGTCACACAATGTCTTTCCTCAAATGAATTGTTTCTGCTTCCTATCAAAGCATGCATTTTTTGATACTGTGATTTGGTTAATCAGTTACTTTTACTAAAGACCTAAGCATACTCTGATAATAATTAGGTAAAAGGATAAAATAAGAAGGGAGATTGGGAAGAGATGAGGGAAGCCAAACAACTGATGAGATCAGTGGTTCAGATCTACACATCAATCATCTGCATGGACATTCCTCCTCGAAAGTGATTCATATTCAAATAAATAAAGGATTTGGAGGAAGGAAAAAAACCCAACCAATTCAAGACACAACAAATTAACGAAAACTAGAGGTTTACAAGGCAAAGGATTCAGGTCAAGGGCAGGGATGAAAATCCCAGCTACTAGGGACCACTTCTTTGCTACATTGAAGAGCAGTGTACTATAATGTTAAAGCCCTGAATTCATACTCCATCAAGTAGCAAGGCTTCCACAGAAATAAATGGGACTTTAGGATACCCAAAAGTTTCTCTGGCAGTCTTATGTAACCCTCTGAAAAGAGTACATACAGAACCCTAGCAAGAATATAGGCAGGTACGTACAGAATCCTAGTAAGAGCACAGGCAAGTACTTTCTTTGTCTCTGTAGTTCAAACAATTTGTGCCCTTTTACTAAGACTTTTTAGGTGTGTATCCTCTTCCTCCTTTGGGGCTTGTTATGGAGATAGCATGGCCTTTCTTTGCCACATCTGATGGAGACACAGGGAGCCAACTCTTAGGCCTTTGTCATCTGTCACCCCAGAAACTACTATTGAGTATAGTCACTCAAACTACTTAAGAAAAAAAGGAAGAAAAGTATAAAAAGGGATCGGACATGAGCAAAAACGGGAGAAATGCCATCATCTCTGTGGAGGTAGGCAGCAAGCTGCCCTGTCTCCTCCCACCACCTTCAGACAACATAGAGGTGAGCAACCATGTATTCTGTTTTCCTACGCCTTAAAACTGATACTCTTATAATGCCTATTACTTTACCTTATACCCCTGTAGTTTATACCCTTATAACACCTCATACCCTGTGGGTTACTGTCTTTTGCTTTTACTCTATAGCTACCTTATTTAACAACCTTACCTTGCTATATTTTTATTTCATAGACACCTTATTTACTAACTGTACTTTGCCACTAATTTTACCTTGCCTTACACCTCGTAACTCACCAGGTATCCTCATATGCCTTATACCTTACGCTTTATAATAGATTAACATCTTTCACCTTTACCCCAAAGAAAGCTTATATACTAATTATATTTTGCTAATTTGGTAATTATACTTTGACTAATTTTACCTTGCCCTGCACCTTGTAACTTACCAGGTATATATATCTTACTTGTTTTGTTTTGTTACACTGTACTTTATTGCTGACTCATTGTTAGTGGTTTGCATTCCCTTATCTTCATTCCATTGAAATGTGTGTTAGTGGGAAGTGCCTACATTCTTTTTTGCTTTTTGCTTTATGTTAACTAGTGTGTTTATATTTTGTTCTAGTCTTGGTGAATTGATCTGTTGTGGTCAGGCAGGGAGGTTGTTTGAGTTTGGTATTGTTCTTGGAGTTTTGTACTGAAGCTTGATGTGCTGTTTTGTGAGTGTGTTTCTGGTTTTAGATTTTTGTTATTTGTTAAGTGCAACCATGCAGTTTAAACGTTATCACTGACGACATGACCCATATAGTAATTATCACATACTTTTATTAATAAAAAGTTTTGGGGGAACTGCTAGAGTTAGTCCAGTTTGTTTCTGGTGCTGTCAGAGATAGAACTTGTAAGAGAATTCCATGGAGAATGTTCTCCCTTGCTATTAAGTAGAGTCTCATATCAGAATATCAAAAGTCCTTCCGAACACTGAATCTGTCTAGCAAAGGGTCTGTTTAAGTGAGATGCAGACAGACTGATTTGGGCTTTAAAATGTTTTGATCTTCTGGGGACACTTATAGCTAATAACTCTCTATATTAATACAAGTGGGACAAGAAGTCTTTGCATTTCTGTCCCTCTTTTTCATGTGACAGAGGCTACTACTTGAGTTCCTCACTGTGTCTAGAATATGAACTTGTTCTTGCCTGGGTCCTTTTCTGTAACTTTTCATCTCTCCTTTGAGGCACAAGTATACCTGCACTACTCAGAACTCAGTCTTCCTTTCTCAAGGAAGTAAGATTGACTTTCAATTTCACGTCTGCACACAGGATTGCAAACACAAGTTATATAAAAAGTTCAGTCTAGAGTGTTGCACCTGCTATAAATATATACTGCCTGTTCTCAGCTACATTATGGAAAAGACACAGCTGTTAATCTGGAACACTGTTCAGAACAATTATCACACATGCTGTGCAGCAAGGGTGAGTCCTTGGAAATATTTATCAGCAGAAGACTAAAGTTAGCAGTGTAATGAATTCTAAGAAAAACAGGAATTTGGTATCTCACAGTCTGTCATATTATTAGCCAAAAGCTGGCCAACACCTGAAGGCAGTCCAAGCTAATTCTAACCAAAGGCAACATGTGCAAAGCCACAGGTGTTGAGGCAGAACTAGCTAAATGGTGGAAGGTACAAGGGCTTGTAGTACTTACAGACATGGAATCATTTAAGCTGCCTTCTTTAGGATATTAAAACCTGTATTCCAAGAAGTATCCTTGCAGTTTTCTTTATGCCACATTGTTGACTGTATTTTCAACATCATAATTTGTGTTTAGGATTTCTTTAATAGAAAAAAAATGTAACTGCTGTTACTGTTTTAGGAATTGTCATCCTCTGACAGTCCGTGCAAGATTCATCTTCTTCCAGGGTAATAGCCAACCACTGGCTTTGTGAACCTTTTGTGGGAGTTTCTACATGGAATGTTGGTGTATATTGCCAGTACATTCCAGTGAGATGGCAACAACAGCAGAGACCTGTAATACAGCTAAATTGGTTTTATTACCCAAATGTGCTATCTTAGAATTTGCTTTGGTATCTCTAGAGTGTCATAGTTCATTCAGATAGAACTTGCATCTATATTCCTTTTGTATCAGTATTGATGATACAGAACATTTCCATAGCAAAAGAAGCATTTCCTTTCAAATGCATCATTCAAAACTGCTTACTTTTTTATTCTGTAATCTCATCAACTACTATCTTCTTTCCATCGAAAGTGAATTGCCTATAAATAGAAATGGTACAGTTTTTGAACTAACAGAAATAACTGGATGGTCAAGAACACAAGAAAAGCCAAAAATAGCTGGCAGTTTTCCAGAGAGGCAATAAACTAAGCATTGCCTGTAACTTTCTTCCAATCGCTGCGAGCCAAACTAGTATTGCCAACTCTTGCTACCAAAACCAAAAGGAACTCTTAAAATACTCTGAGATTTTTAGTATATTCAGGATCCTTTCTCTTTTAACTTTTTCTGGTTTTAGCTTTAAAAGCATTTGGACACCTCTTTGGATCAAAAGGGGAAGGAGAAGAGTAAATCTGGAAAGGTGGTCTTGCTTTACGGTATGATGGAAGCGTATTGCAGCCTCCTAGAAGTGCATAGAGTCTTTCCAGGAGACTGTTCAGTACTGCATAACAGCAGAGTGCTGCTCACAGGAGACCAGAAATGATACTGTATGACCCAGGAAAGGCAGAATTTCAATAGAAGAAACAAAAAGTTTAAACTCTATTGTATCATTGGTTTAAAAGAATGTGTGTTTTCTGAATTTATTTTAGTTCTGATCAGTTCTGATAAGCAGGGGGGGAAATAATTAATCAGTTCTGTTCTGTATTTTATAATCTCTGCTGTCCTTGTTTCTGAAAGGTCAGGGAAGATCCATTTTAATTTTGTGGAGTATTGTGCTTTTTATTTTATTTTTTTTATTTATTCAGTTAAAAGATTTCTAACTGATGTTTTTAAGGGTAGCCAGGGGAGCTTCTTATTGTCTGCAAATGACCTCTTAGCTCCCCATTAAAATTTCAAAAGAATCAGATTCATTACTCTTGCAGTTTTAGCATAAAACCTGCCACTGGTAACTAATAACTATTTTGTGTTTGTGAATCTGCCTGGAACAAGTCTTCTTGTTTCTACTGTATCAAAAGGACCAACTGTTTCTTCTTTCCCTTCAGGAATCCTTAAGGGTTTAAGACCCTTTGATATCCATTGGGAGATGAGTTCTTATCTTGGTTAGGCTCCTTTGAAATCCTAGCCTTACATTCTGAAAGGCTGAGTAAAACTACTCTTTGCAAAATAATTAGCCATCTAGTGCTCAGTCTTGGAGTTTATACTGAGCTGATACGCAAAAGTCTAAGGAGACTGAAGATGAAAAGATGTTTACTGGCAATTAAAATCATAAGCTTCATGAGTTTTATTCTTCTCAGAAGTTCCCTAGTCTTGAATTCAGACACAGCTACTTGATTTAGAATAACTTGGCTTATACTGGGCTTATATTTTATTTCTGGGATCTGGAAATGAGATTATGCTTATACCAGTGAAGGATATACAACTATGAGACATCTTTCCTCTGGAGTTCTTAAAGCAATTGATAGTCTATTCATTTTAATGTAAACTTCAGTAAATAAAATCTAAAAAATATATTTCTTGAAGCTTTGGTCCTAAATCAAGATCTGTTAGCTAATCAAAGGACATGATCTTCCTCTAAAAGTCCAGCAAATTTGTTGTGGAAGCTTACCTCAGAAAAGACAAAGGATGATTTAAAACTAGGCAGAAACTTCAGACATTTGCAAAGTATTTGTTTTCCTGGAAAACAGTCTCGGGGACTCAGTTAAAAAAAAAAAAAAGGCAGAAAAGAAAAAGTTGATTATGAGGCTAAGTGTGTAGAAATACATTTTTAACAAATCTCAGTGACCCATACCTGAATGTATTTTGTATCCTCCAAAACTGAAAAACTCTTCAAATTATTTTCTGACTGTTTACATAAATATATCAATATGAAATATTATCAATATACATAAAGACTTATGAAAGGCCATGTTTATTCTCAGTAATGCACTGCCTGTATTCATACAATTTATAATTATGCATTATAATAAATGGTAATTATTTGTATTTGACAGACTAACCATATTTATACTAAAGTTAGAATGGAGGAATAATATTAGGGAGAGCAGCTAAAAAGATAAAGGAGAAATAAAAGGAGACAATATAAAAGGAATAAAGGGATTAAAGGGATGAAGTAATGAGAAGGTGGCAGTGAGCAGGAGTGTAAAATGTCTTACATGTTTGTTCAAACACATTTCCTCCAGCAATCCCATATCCTCCAGGTTGCCCTGGAAACAGCCAGGTCCATTGTGACAGTGAGGCTAGACGGGGTATAATAAACAGGCAAAAGATGCTCTGTGAGTACCCTGCAATATGAGCCCCTGTTCATATTGCAGGCCAGGCCACTGCTTTTTTTTAGCTCTCTCAGAAGTAACACTTCATCCTTCCAACCAGTGGTTTCACTATCGATGGATTCACTAGAGATGCCTCCCTCCACAGGTGCTTACAAGATTGAGCAAACCTCCACCTCTGTTCATGCCCAGACTCTTATCTATAACCTGTAGTACTTTATTCATAAACAGTCTTTTCAGCCCATGTATTCATGGACTCCATTACTTTGTCTTCTTTGCCTGTGTCTTACTGGCCTGTACCTTCCCAAAGCATGTCACAAAAGAATTCAGAACTGCATATGCTGAGAGATGTTGCTGGTCCAGTATGTTGGTGTGAGGAGTCTGGGAGCTGTGTCTCTCCTAACCAAAGTCAGTGGAAATGTGAAGGCTTGGGGATGACTGAAATGAATAATCAAAAACTTCTCTGTAGACCCAATTTGACACTCTCATGGACCATGAGTTCTGGGCAAGGGAGAAAGGTAAGCAAAGTACCTGATCTAGTAGGATTTTTTTCTTCCTTTGTAATTTTACTTCTAGGGACTGGTTGCACTGTCTTCCCCACACTGAGATGCTTTCAGGCAGCCTTTTATCTTGCCCTGGAACCCAAGTTCTAGAGAGACGACTGGAAATGTTCATCTTTAGTCCCTGTTTTACATGTCTTGGGAGTCTGGTTTTTTTCTCACGGTAGGCACTGTTGGAAGGAGAGCAAAGATCCTTTGTCCTCTATAACAGCCACGGGGTTTGGGTCTCATCCATAAAGTGTGTGTTCTTATTAACAGAGATTCTCTCTCCTGATGTTGTGTCCTACCCTATGTGGGTGCCATGATGTTCAGTACTGGGATCGGCCACAGTGTAGAAGTCTGATAAGGACTAATGTTTATGTCTCAGACATGGATAGCTGGATGGCTGGATGGTGTGGACCCAACCAAGAAAATGTGGGAACACAGAATGATTGTTAGTGATAACCAAGGGTTGCTGGTAATAACACACTGTGAGAAAGAACAAGATGTGGAGGTAGGGCAGCATTTTCCAGGACAAATGTCCTGGTTCTGGCTTCTGGAGACAAGCACAGTACAGTCCAAGTGCAGGAATAAGGCCAGTAACTGAGCATGGACTGTAGGGCAGATCAAGACCATCCAAGACCCGCAAAGGCTATGACTCATTTCCAGAAAGGTCTGAAAGAATAGACTGCTCATAATAATTTAAGACACATTCTTCCTGTCTAGAGGGAGTTAGTGTTACCTGTCAGTATTCCTCAAGTCTGACTAAAAGGCTGAATATAAATTATCGTTGTCAGTCATAAATTCATCAAGAATATCTCCCTTTTTTGATCAAACATTTATCAGTTCTGGAGTGCTTAATAAATGTGAATTTTAAATACATATATTTGTAAGTCATATCAGTGGTTCCAGTGTCTTTTTATACTCCAGAGGATGTCAGTCAAAAAGAGGGCCAAGGTAAGGTCTCCAGTGTTTTCCTGTTTCCTTCTGGGCTACTGCTCACTTTTTAAATATAAATGTTTGAGTGACAGAGAGAAGCTGATGCCAGATTTACTTTCTTTTGCTTCTTGCAAGTCTTGTTTGAATTCAGGATGATCCACTGTTTCACAATAAGACTATTGCATAATTTTGGGTACATACTCTGTATGTATTTAACTGGAAAAGCATCTTTTTTAATAATGTTCTTTTACTAGTTTTCTATTGCAAAGAACTGTGAATTTTCAGCCTCAGTTCTCTCTCTAGCTTCTACCATGCTTTTCTTTAGTAATTCATGTTCTCAAAGATAGAGAAGCAAAGAAATGTAAGACTCTAGACACTATATATTGTGGCAGAATATATACTACTAGGAACAATGGATTATTTGTGCTGCCTCAAATGCTGAAAAAAGTAAAGCTGTGTGTTTAAAAATAATGAGGCACCACATAAATTACACTCAGTGAACTCATTCAAAATAAAAGTACTCTGACAGTTGTTCATGTTCAAACACACACACAAATTCAATTTTAACAAAAAACTCGTAAACAAATGTTGGTTTCTAATGGACCAGTCTCACAGAACTGAAGGAATCTCCCTGACCTACCTGTTTTAGTGGCCTGGCCAAACCTGTGAGGACAAGTAGATATTTTCTGCCAGTCATGCAATTTAGCTTATAAATCTTTTGGACCATATTGACACTTCCAAATCAAGTAATTGTAAAATGCTGTGAGGCATTGCTTTCCAGAAGCTGATTAGAAAGGACTTTTTGCTGCCTGTGAGATAAATGTGTATTAAGTAAGGAAGCTTGAAGGACAGCCATATTACAAAGGAAAAATGATATTTCATTTCAATTACACTTTGCTGAAGGATCTGGCACTCTAAAATTCCTATTTGCAAATGCCAGAGAGAATTCAGCAATATGAAAAAAAAAGTGTTCTCCGTAGAGGAAACTTTATAGAAATGTTTCCTTGTTTTAATTCATTTTCTTACTATGTGTAAAACCCTGTCACATATGTACCTCTCTGTCCATATGGGGAAGCATAATTTCATAATTGAACTGACATTTTAAGAAAGAGTGGAAAGTCTTTCTTAGCTTCACAGAATCATAATGCTTACAGTATAATTATAATAATATAGCCAACTATGCTGTATAATGGCCATAAAAATTATTATGGCGCCTGCCAATTTCTGCGTCAAAACTTAAAAATTGGTTTAAACTACATATGAGCCATAGAAATGTGCCCAGTTTTGACTAAAAGTTGAAAGCAATTGAAAAAAATCTCTGAATAATTCTGTAACAATCTTATTTTTCATGTGTTCATACTTCTCATGTGCAATGGTTCTTCTAATGTTCAACTTGCCTTAGACATGTTTCCCATACCAGCACAAGCTTTATTAGAATAACAGGGATTCCAGTGGGCATAAATAATTCAAATGCATGCCATTCTATTGTGCACTGCTAAACTGACAAAGCATTAATAAAGCTTCTCTTTTTCTATATGACTTCTGTATGCCTGTTTTTTTATATAGAACCACTCTGTGGGTTGTGCCTGAGCAGCTTGAGAAACTTTTGCCATCTGCAGCATTGCAATCGAGTCTGCAGATTCACACAGTTAATAGGAGCCATATTTTGGAAAGGTCAATCACAGACACAATCACTATGTCTGTCTTATTAAGGGTGATTAAAAGAATGAGATACCTTCTCATGTTAACTTGTCTGCCTTGGGTCCCAAATCAATGAACAAAGTTATCTCCATGTTCAGTTTGGACCATTCCTGATACAGTGGTGGCTGAACAGTTCATAAAACTGCTGTTTCATAAGACAGCTGTGTTACCTGTCGGAGCAGTGCTCTACAGCAAACTGAAGTCAGTGGTGGCTTTACCTCAGGTGTGCTGCAGATAACTGCAGAGAGATTTACCACCTGTGGTTAACATTCCCTTCCAGCAGCCCAGTTCTTGTGCAGGAAGCCACCAACAGGTATTTGAACGTGGCAGCCACAGCCTACCTAGAACTCTCTGCTATGCAGCATTGAATCAGTTGCTTTGAATACAGTGGCCTATGGACTGGTTTAGCTAAGAAATGATGAAAACAGTTCCATTCAGTAGCAAACAACATTCCTGATACTGAGGCAGTGATTTCTGGTGGCCCAGCAGAGCACGAGACTGGCAATTCCAGTCACTTCAGCTGCTAGGTCTGAGTTTGGCTGTGACTGTTGTCAGAAGCCTTGAGCTGCTCAGTCTGTGCTGGTGCTGTTTGATGAATAGGAATCAGCCTTCCAGAAAAAAGTCCCCACAAGTCCCCACAGACAACCAAACCACTCGCTACAAGCCTTCACAGAGAACCAAGGGAGATCTCATGTATCCTAGCAATGGTAAATGGAATGAACCACTAACCCTTCCTCAGAATGGCTGTTTTAGCTGCTGCTGAGTTGTGCTGGTTTGAGCTATAGGCCAATTCACCCCACAACAAAAAGCTAGTCTGAGTTGAAAGAAGAGTTGGAATTTTTGGGTGAATGGATTTAATGCAGGAAGAACACTCCCATTGTAAGTCCAATGAACTTTGCAGTGAAGAGAAGCCCAGTGAGGCAAAATGTCACTCAAGAAAATACATATTGGGATTTAATTTCTGGAAATGACAAAGATGGTGATGATAGGAAAAAATTTCTTTCAAGGGTCATCTTTTGCTCTCTATTATAATTTTTATCAATAGAATATAGAGACTAACAGCACTGAGGTGTATCACCAGGTGGAAACTACATACTTGGGAACATGGTGTGGGTTTCTATATGACGTACAGGTCTTTCAAGTATTTAGACTACACAGTCACAGCAATGTAGCATAGAGATCAGCCTTGGCCTAACCATACCCGGTGATATCTGTCCAAAAGTTTTTCCTTCTGTCTCAATTATTTCAGAAGGCCCAAAGGCTCCATCAGAGAGGAGAATGAAATGTGAACACACAGTAACATCATCATTCTCTGCTTGCACAAAAATTAACAAAACCTTTTTTGAGAGAGAGTTACAATTTAGTTGTTCTCTAGCTATGTGCTTTTACCAAAAACATTCTCATTTCTAATCTATTTAATGTATTTCTGATCCCTTTCCACACTTGGGTCCTGTAACAGCGGGCTGGAATACCTGGAAAGCTGGTCCCGGTTACAGGCACATATAATGACAGGTAAATGATTACATTTTCTGTATCCCCACCTCTGAGCTGGGGATTTTCCACTACAGTGTCTTTGCTATAGGAAAGTTTTAAAATGGTAGCAGAGTCTCAAGCTGTCTGATTTTAGTGCTGATAGAATGGTACTTGATTTGCTTGACTAAAGAAGCTGCTGGTGAAAAAATGTTACAATTGGCAATTTACTTGTTTCCATGCACATTTTGGCTCCACATCAAGTTTCTAAAGGTTTTTTCCAGAGAAATGCATAATACTCAGCACATCTGCCATGCAGGCAAATGCAAATTTGATGGAAACATTTTATTTATAGAGGCTAGTGCAAAAATGTAGTTTGATATGTTACAAATGTCTGTTCTTATTCTACTAATTAGACCTGTAATCGCATTGTGGAAAGAAAATATTTATCTCATTTACTGAGACTTTATTCTCTTTTTTTATGTCCAGGTTCAGAGGTTACAGTATCAGAAACCTTTCTTACATCAATAATACTAAACACAGGGTATCTTACAGGTGTAAAATATTTTAGGCTTATTCCCCTTCTCACCCTCAAATACATAAGTTTACACAATCTGTTAACATCAGAAAAAGTCATAGCCCTAAACAAGATAAGTCCATGCACTCATGAAATGCCTTCTGAAAGCAGATCCCAAAAACAAAAGATGGAAGCTGCCTGCATTACTAAATAGGTGATTATTAGTTGCCATATATTTTTAATTTTTTTCAAATGAAATGGAAAATACATATTCTTACTCTAGACATAACAGGTTTATATTACGTATCATTTTGCATAGGCTGTATAGGGTTTTTTGCAAGACAATCGTGCAGTTCATTTGGATAAATATACAGCAGTCTTGAACCATACAGAAGTATCTCTAGTCTAGCCAGACTTTTAATTTTTCATCTTAAATATCTGAAAGAAATAACACAGGAAAGATAGTATTCAGTGCAATTAAAAACATCACATTCTAACCCTTATTGCTTTGCAGACTGCCCATCCTAAGAATAATTTTTAAAACGTAAGTCAGAAAAAAGTATAATTTAAATGAAAGCTTGAAAAATATGAAAAAAGAATGCTGATTTAGTTGTAGTTCAACAAATCATCCCTGTGTGACAAAGCTTTTCAATGCATATGCATCTATATACATAGCATAAGCTCATGTTTAAATCCCATTTCTTTGAAGAAGACCTAAGCAAATGCTTAAGTTCTTTTCAGCCCCAGGATAGTTGATGTGTAAAGCCAAAGAACTAGGATGATATGAAATAATTGGCATTATAATTTCAGCTTTCTCCATTGTCTGAATTCTGAAGTTCATCCTTAAAGGTGTTTAGTTCTGCTGACACTTGTAACTAAGTTGTAAAAGGGTTTGTTGCAAACACCACTATAAAGAATAATGACATAATGAAAAAGGTACCAACTCTAACTGATTAAAAAGGTTCATAAAGTTACAAACCATGAAATCCTGAGTGACTGGATAGAAATCTCATTTCTTTCTGTTAAATCCCCAATATTGATTGAGAATTTTCAATCGAAGTTTCTTTAGACTACTCTTTATATTCTGCTACAATGTGCCAGATAGAGAGTAATGGTGCAGGGTTTTTTGATCCAGCTATATTTTCTAGTTTTCATACCTCACGTATTCTGTATGTTGCTAGAAGAATTCTCCTGTAAATTAATAAAGTGACATCCATTTATCAAAGTAAAACCTGAGCTTCTTGATTATTATAATACTCACAGCAATTCATGTAAGTAGAAAATCCAAAGCTCATACTGCACATGCACACTTATTTTCTACATCTTCCTTATGTATAACTGTTAACTGCATTTTTTCTACTTTAATTGCTCAGAAGTGTGATTTTACTTCAAAACTTTTAAAGGCTTTTTAGTCCATTGCTTCAATTCACTAAGTTCTTTCAGGTGGAGATCTGAAATTAAAGGATACAAAGAAGCAAGAACCCAATATTACATCCCCTTAAACAAAATAAAATTTGAAATTGAGGAAAATTTAATAAAAGATTTTCAAAAAATGTACCTGCTAAAAATCTAATGCTACAATGTGGTTGTTTATTTTGATATTCTGCAGCCTGTTGTACTTGATATTTAGAATTCAAAAGTGAATAACTTGGATATATCCTGTCTGGTCTTTAACGAGATCCATTTTAAATGAAATTTAAAAAAAAAAAAAGAACAAAACAAGAAAACAAACCAAACCAAAAAACAACAAACCCATGTTTCCAATAAATCTCCCCTTCCAATACAGTCAGAACTATCAACTTCAGCTCATGAGTGACACTGTCAGCTGTCAGAAATACATACGTACAATTGTTTTTCTTTTTGTACAGTTTGTCTTTTCCTCAAATTTGAAAACACACTATTGGCTTCAGCAAGATTTGTGAATTAATTTGTCTACACAATTTAAAACAATATCTCTATAGTTAATTGTTAATTATATTTGGCTAAAAGTCCCATTCAGACAAAAAGAACATTTAAATTTTTTGATCTCTGCTTAGATGAAAGTCAGCTTCTTCTTTCCTAACCCAGCATGAGGAACACACAACTTAACTGCTTGGATTGATTATCCACATACACAAATGAGCACAAAGTCAACTGTGAGTCTAAAGCCGATCCTAAATCAGCTGTAGTTGTTTGGAAAACAAAGCAGCAACAGGGCAAGAGAAGAAAAGAGTTCAAGAAAGAGAAGAAGAGTTCAAGTTTTTCAATAGACTGAAGGCGTGGAAAGGAGAACAGAACCGTACAGAAAACTTGCAGTCACTGAGCACTAGGCAAGAGGATACAAAAGGGGAGATAAAAGACTTCAAGATGCAATTATGGGTCATAGAACTACTGAACTATGGATAGATACAGCAAGAGGGTACAACTGAACACACACCCAAGGGGAACATGACATCTATCTGGGAGATGATGCCAAGGTAAGAAGAATCTGGTGAACATCAGCTGCATATTTATGGAGAAGGGGAGGGAGAGCCTTTCTACAGTAACTGTGATAAACACAGAAATCTCTACATAGCTTTGTAAAAACCCAATTCTTAGGTGCCTTTGTTCTTTCAAGCTCTAAAAGGAGAGAAACAGATAACATGCAGCCAGTATTCACAAGATAATAAGTATTCGATACCTGTAAGGAAAATTTCTATTAAATGTAAAGTAATGAATGAGAATGAAGTCAGCTTTGCACCAGAATCAGAGTTTTTAAGTACATGCCTCGTAATGGAGTATTTCCAGATGAAGCCATATCTCCTAAAGTTAGGCTCAGTGACTATTGTGCCCTTTTGCAGATTGTTTAACTGAAAATGATGCAAGTATTACAAGAGGTTTAGATTTTTAAGCTTTTTCACAAGGACTTTTAAACAGCTTTTTGTTCATTATCTTTATAAAAGGCCATGTAATTAGTAACTTTGCTTGTATTTGCTTTAATAGACATGTTGAGAAGATGGGCCTTTTAAAATTCACTTACAAAGGGAGGTTTTACTCTATTGAACATGGTAATATCTATCTCCAAATTATTCTTATGCTTCTGTCACTTGTGCAGTCTAAGAACTAAATCTATAAATATAAACACACCAATATGATGCCATGAATTATATGGAATTTTAATATATCCCTTTAAATACTGTGACATTCATCTGTGACATCCCACCCTTAAGAGGAGGGCAGCACCCAAGATTCATAGATGCTTGTGGTAGAAGGACAAAAACCAGAGGGTCTGCAAAACTTACAACATTTTATTAGTGAATTACACGCTTGGCGTGGAAATTGGTATAAGTTAGTGCCTGATCCCCTAATGTAAGCACAGAGCATTGGGGTTTGGAGAAAGTGGGAGGGTGAAGG
>JAOXXN010040032.1:0-24215 GCA_026770055.1 Myrmophylax atrothorax | reverse complement strand
GGCACAGGTGCCCAGAGCAGCTGTGGCTGCCCCAGCCCTGGGAGTGTCCAAGGCCAGGTTGGATAAATGTGGAGCACCCTGGGCTGGTGGGAGGTGTCCCATCCATGGCAGGGAACTGGGTGATTCTCAAGGCCCCTCCAACCCAAACCAGTCTGGGATTCTATGGAATGATGCACAGTCACAGCCCTACAACATCCCCAAGAAACCATTCAGAGCAAATGCCGAATTACAGTGTGGAAATCAATGGAAGGAAGGAAGGAGATGGTCAGAAAGGCAGGAGATGATCACTTGGCACTGCCACCCCCAGGGAGGGACGTGCCCTTTCCTGGAGCAGCACTGGGGGGGCAGCACTGCCCCACTCCTCTGCCTGGAGCAGAGAGGAGCTTTGTGCCCGTTCCTGAGGCCGGGCACAGCTTTCACAATTGTTCTGGGAAACAACTGGCACAGCCAACACCAGCAAACCCATTTGCATCTTGTCTCCTCCTCCTTAAAATACAACCATTTCCATCCACTCAGCAACTTACACTTGAGACCTGAGGGAAGTGACCTGAGTGTCCCCTGGTCCTGGGGAAGAAGGAAAGTCAGGCTTGTCATGGGAAATGGGACCTGAGGGTCCAGTGGCACTTCTGTACCTGCTGGAACCCCAGAGCAGTCCCCACACACACCTTTGCTCCCATCCTCTGAAGAAAAGGACATCTCAAACAACCTGCAGAGGGACCATCACTGCCAACCCTCCAGAAAAACTCCGGGCAGACCCATTTGTTCGGGATAAGTAACTGTCCATCTACTCATCCCATTGAATTTCCAGCACCTCTCTAAGGAGCACATCCTTATGGAGCACATCCTTAAGGAGCACATCTTTAGGTAGCACATCCTTAAGGAGCACATCTCTAAGGAACACACTCACAGCCCCTGCTTTCTTGCCTCACTCCTCCCCAGGATTTTTGCCTGTGCTGCGTTCTCCTTTCCCTCCCTGGAATATCCCCTGCCTGGCACGTGGGAAAGGTCCAACCCCAAACGCCCTCAGGCTGCAAAGCAGTTTAAAAGCACAAGCAAACAAACAAGCACCGAGAGAAAGCTCCGTGACATCAGCAGGAACAAGGATGGCTCCCTAAAGTCACCCCCCGGCCAGAATCCCTGCAGATCCACACGGCGCAACACGTGGGAAGTGGGAATGAATCCCTCAGTCCATGAGGAGCTGGTGCTGGCACGAAGGAGGTTTGTGCTCCAGCTTCTCTCGGGACTCTGAGCCCACCCTGCCCTTCCTCCTGAGCGCTCCCCAGTCGGGCCCAGCTGCCCCCAGGAGCTCATGCCAGAAATGCTTCCAAACAGAAGGAATGGGGGAATTGCAGCTGGAGCTGAGGCTGCGTTTTGCAGGGTGTGAGTGCAGGCAGTTGTTATGGTTTCAGAGTTAAATCACGGCCTCAGAGAGCAGCTCATCCCCACCGGGAGCACGAGCAGCTCCAGGGCCGGGCTCTTCATCTGTCACGGTCATATCTCAGCACCACATAAATGGGAATTAATTTATCATCCTGTCCTTCTAGTAATGTAAGGAAATAGTGCCATTCTATTAGGGAGAGGCAGTGGAGTCTGGAGAGGTCAAGTGTTACCCCAAGGTCAGACAAAAGATCCGGCAGGAGTGGGAAATGGGCTGAGATCATTGGAGTACTCAGCTTAATCAGAAAATACCATTTAACCTTCACAAACCGGTCACAGGCAGGGCAAAAAGAAAGGAAAGCAGGAGATTTTCCATGGAAAGCAACTGTGTGGCCACTGGCAGCCAGCACAGCCCCCTGTGCCCCCCCAGCAGCTGGGAACTGCCCCCACGGCAGCTGAGCCACGGGCTGGGTCACTCCAGCCCCACTAATCAGCTTCCCACCCTCCTGTGGAGCTGCTGCTTCTCCTTTCATCAGCCAGAGAAGAGAGGAAGAAACCCCCAATCCATTGCAGTTATCACTGGCTGCAAACAAAGGGGCTGGGGAGGGTTTCTGTCCAGGTGCACCTGGGGCACGGCAGGACATTTGGGAAGGTTGGGATGAAAAATATCATTTTGACTTGTGATTTTTGGGGGGGAATATTTAACAGCTTCCCTTATACTGCAACCAACTCGAAAAAAATACAGTCATCAACTTAATTAGGGTGTTGCTTTAAGGAGGAACAAGAAAAGGAGAAAAATATGTGAAAAATATGGATCAAACAGGGAAAAAATAAAAGTGGGGAAGCGTCTCAGTGAGAGGTTTAAGGGGCAGTTTGAGGGCACAGAGCTGTGTTGGCACTGGTGTAGTGCTGCCTGGGACCCTTCACCCAACAGTGGGGGATACTGGGGGACACTGGGGCTGTTCTGGGAGCTCCTTCATCACCATTTCTGCACCAAGGAAGGAGCCCCAACAGCCAAACCCCAAAGTGCTGTTGGGTGGTGACTGTGAGGGACACTCTGGGCATCTTGTCCTGTCCCTGGTGGAGCAGCTCCCAGCCCCAAAGGCACACTGTGCAGCCACCCATCCCTCAGGAATGCCCCTTCCCAGGGTGGGAAGTGCCACATGTCCAGCAGGAAGGACACAGGACGTGGCTGTGCCCAGCAGGCCCTGACTGGGGGCATGGGGCCCTGACTGGGGGGCAGGCCCTGACTGGGGGCAGCTCCCTGCTGCAGCCCCACAGGGCTGTGCCAGGACACACAGGCTCTGCCATCCTTCAGTGCCCCCATCCTTCAGTGCCCCCACCCCTTTGGCACCACTCCCAGCCCACCCCCTGCACCCAGAGCCGGTCCCAGCCCCTCTCCCACCGTCTGTAACCGGATCGAGCCCACAGGTGTCACCGACAAGGCAGGAACACCCTGGGGAGGATTAATCCCTAACTGAGCTGTAGTTACAGACACAGCCCTTGCCCAGAGCGTGGCCCAGGCCCTCAGGCTGTTGGATCACCTTACAGCTCGGGTGGCAGCTGCCACACGCCGTGCCCTCCACCCACCTCCCTCGGACCAGGCAGCTCCATCCGCCTCCCTGGGCCAGGTTCAGCCCCAGGAGAACATCCTCAAGCCCCAGGAGAACATCCTCAAGCTCCAGGAGAGCCCCCTCACACCCAGGGCCAGAGAGAAGCCCCGCAGGGAGAGGCCAGGGAGGTCCCTGGGGTGCTCTGCTGCTCCCAGATGCGGTGCTGGGACACACCTGGTTCCCCTGCTCTGCTCTGCCTTTCACTGTAATCCCAAACCCAGAGCAGCAGATCTGACATTTCTGCCCCGATGTGCCACTCTGGAGGAGGTGACAGCACGGGAGAAGTGGGAGGGGATCAAAAAGAGGGGAAAACTCTCCAAGACCTTCTCTAAACATGCAAACCTGTGAGTGTGACTGTCTCAGGAGCACTGGATTTGCTCCTGCAGAAACGCTGTGTGACAGCTTTGCCTTGCCCTGTGCAGCCTCAGACCCGAATTACACCTGGTGGGCAATCACAGGGAGCTCCTTCTTTCTCATTCCTCTCCTTCCTCAGGTCCCACCAATGCAGTACAACTGTGGGAATGTCACTGTGTTAACTGCATTCATGGAGCTGAGCACATGGCTGGCAAATCTGATTTTCAGCCACTGCCCACCTGCCCCAGGGCCCCAAATCTGCACAAAAATCACCTTCACTGGATTATCCTGCAGTCAGGAAGCACATCCTGTAATTGCTTTCCAGAAAGAACAAACCAAGTCACACAAATCCACATTTTTAGCCACTTTTCCAAAGGAAAGGGACACCTTCCACCAGCCCAGGTTGCTCCAAGCCCTGCCCAGCCTGGCCTGGGCCACTTCCAGGGATGCAGTTTATTTCCCCATAAAAGCAGCTGAGGACCCAAATTTGATGGTCTCTGTGTCTCCCACCACCCCCTGGAAGGGTTTGGGGGCCCCATTCCCACTCCTGTCCCCAGACTGGAACTCCTGCCAGCCCCTGATGACAGATAGAGAGTTCTCTCCTGGTGGAGCAGAGATGGTGTGAAATCACACGTTATTCATTACCCTGAGCTCAGAACGAGGGGGGAAACACCACTCTGGTGTTTCTCAGCGATGCCTTCGCAAGTTTTCACGTTACTCTGCATCAAATTCTCACCCTTTGCACCTCAGTCATTACCATTGGAGGCACAGCCCCTCCAGCTGCCTTTTGAGCCCCCTCCAGAACAGCAATAAGTTAATTGGGAGCAGCATTTGGCTTCCACATAATGAAGCTGGCACCAAACCAGCTCTGAACCTTCAGGACTGAAGCAGCAGGAGAGGGATGGGCTGGTTACTGGGTTTCAAAAATGAATAGTAATAAAGGGATTTGGGTGCATATGGAGGGGCCAGGCTGGTGTTTAGTGTGGCCTTTCAAAGAGGCAAAGTGAAGGCAAAGGCTGGGAGGATGGAGTGAGCCAGGGACACATGAGCTGAGCATCTTTATCTGCCTTCTCTGTGTTGCAAAATATCTCTGGTAGAGATGAAACCACATCCTAGAAGCCCTTGCAAACACAAATCTCCTCCTGCTGACACGACTGGAAGCAGGAGCAACCCTCACTAGGTAAGTAATGGAGTTTAAAGACAAGCAGAAAACAAAGGAGAGGAAAATTTCAATATTTAACTGCTCCAGCTCATCTCAAATCCCCCAAAGCTCTGCTTTGTGCTGTGAACTGCTGCAAATGCTCAGTGCAAAACCTCTGTGCAAAAGCCATTCAAACCCTGGAGCTGGCAGAGACAAGGAGGAACGAGAAGGGATTGGGAATAAGGGCTGGATGAGCAATTTCCTGGAGTTCTGGATGCCAGAATTTGAGCTGCAATCCAGCTTTGGTTTCCAGTAAAACACCGGTGAGCTTTTCCCTGACAAACTCAGGGAGAGGGGAATGATCCCACCTCTGGCAGGGGCTGCTGGGGCTCAGCCACATCCTCCTGGCTGGGGCATGACCTGGCCCAGGGCTTTCCAGAAACCCCCTCCCAAGTTCCCTCCCCAGGGAAACCCAGAAATGCAGAGCATGTTCCTCCTTGGCTGGAGTGATAGGGAAAATAGTAACTGTTCTTCACATGGGTTTGGAAAGAGTTTCTCTCCCTTTTTTTCCAGCACAAGCTGCTGACTTTTCCTGAGGGACATTATTCTTGCAGGGAAGGAACAGCTCAGAGTTTGTGAGAGGCTTTAACAGTGGAACAGAATCCAAACACAAGCTACACTCTAATTTTGACTTAAAAAGAGAGTAAATTCAAGTTTCTTCCCTGGAATGCACAGAGATCCATGTGCAGTGGGATTATGTTAAAGGAATAAAAGCCTGCAGTGCACTGATGCCAAAGCCCCCCCTGTTCGGTGCTGGTGCAGCCCCTGCAGCTCCAGAGCCCCAGCCCACCATGGGGAGGCTCCCCCTGATTCCTTCAGTGCTCCCAGAAATTCCAGGCTCAAACCCCACTGGGAGCTGACAGTTCTGACCAGCCAAACCCATTCAGACATCTCCCTCCTTAAGTCTGTTAGGAATGTTGATAAAGCAAGTCCATGTTTTAAAGAGAGCTCCATTAAAAATCATCCCTCCCTGGAGATGCTTTCACAGCTCATTTATGACCCCCCTCCCAGAGCAGGGGGCAGAGCCCATTCCCACTGGGTTTAAGCCACAACAAGCGACCAGAGCTCAGCTTTGCCCCCCAGTCCTGCTAGAAACACTCCTAACAAGCTGCACTGATCCCATGAGCAGCTTTATTTCAAGCCCAGGATGAACAAAGTCATGAGCCTGAGCCCTGCAGGCTGAGCCTCTGCCCCAGCTGCATCTGCAGACCCAGGTCTGCTCCTGGCTCTGGAGTTCTGCTCCAATTTTAGGATGGGATTTTCATGCTTGTTGGCAGAGAAGTCCCTTCTCAGCACGACTAAATGGCAAAGCAACACCATCCCCATCAGGAGGCACCAGGGGGCTGCTGGTAATGAGCTTTGGCTCAGCCCCAGGCAGGACCACTTGTGTTTCCCTGCCTGGATATAAAGGAATTGCCAGCCTTTTCCAGGTGCTGTGTCAGGGGTGCTCAGTTCCAGGGGGTCCTCCCCATCTGAGAGGGAAAAGCATTTGGAAAAACCTGACTGGAACATTCCTTTGATGGGTGTGGACAGAGGATTCAGGTCTGCACCGTTTCAGACATGGGAAGATGCCCAAATCCTGTGGCCCTGGAGACATGATCCAGCTTTCCCTCAGCAAATGCTTCCCAAAGTAACTCTGGAATCACAATCCCGTCGGAACCGAGCCCAGGGAAGCAGCTTGGTGAAGCCACACGTGTTTTTCAGTGCTCATAAAACATCATTTTAATGATGTTCCACTCACAAACAGCTGGTTGTTTTCCTGCTTGGCTCTCCCTGGTGCACAGTGCAAAGAGTGAGGCATCTTCCAGGAATTTGGGGAGCAGGCAAAGTTTGACACTGGGGTGCAATCAGCTTAAGAACAAACATCTATTCTGGGTGGCAACCTCAGGATCCTTCCTCTGGCACCCAAACTGGCCCCATGTGCCCAGCGGATGCCAAGCAGTCCAACCTCCCTCCTGCTCAGGAATGCAGACAATTCCCACAACATCAGCTCCCAGCTCAGAGAACTGGGCAAAACCTCCGGGAATCTGTAACCCTTCGTGTGCCCTGCACTTTTCTGAGGGAGCTGCAGCTTCAGGGAACACCAGCAAAGCCACCCTGATGCCTCCAAGCAGCTCCATCTCCCCAGGGGCAGCTCCATCTCCCCAGGGGCAGCTCCATCCCCTGTCCTGCCCACGGTGCTTTGTACAGCTGGGACGAGAGGATAAATTCCAGTGGCATTAAATCCAAACAGACCCTCACCCACCACCAAAATCATGAGGAAGGCAAGAGGTGAGCTGTGAGTTCTGGAAATACCAGGATTTCTGGGAAGGAGGAATGAATCCCACAGGATCCCTTCGGGTTTGGAGTGTCCCAGAATGCCAACCCCGCTCAGAGCAGGGGGATCTGGAGCATCAGAGACCCTCGCGGGATGCCAGGCCCCTTTTGGGGCACCCCGAGCGCTCCGCCCCGTGCCCGCTGCCATCCCTCGGGAGCGCATCCCTGGCCGTTGCCATGGCAACCCGTATCCCTGCTCAGAACCGCCTTCCCGACTGGCAAAGGGGGGAATCAGCTCCCCAGCTCTCAAATCCTTCACGAGAAATTAGTGAGGGCTCCCGTCGAGCCCCGCCAGCCCCGCCCGCAGCGGGCACAGCCCCGGCCCCTCCCTCCCCAACAAAACGCTGCTGATTTAATATTAAAAGAGGAAAAGAGCCGTTTCTTGCACTGTCAGCTCTGAGCTGTGACAGAGAAACGTGAACGAGGGGGCAGCACTGCCCCATCCCCGCTCAGCCCGGGAGCCCCTTCCCCAGCCAACAGCCTCAGCTCAGCCATTTTATGCTAATTATTTTCTGTGCAGTTTCATGCAAATTCTTCCTGCAGAGAGAGATGCCTGGAATTGTATTTTCCGTGCCCGGAGCGCTGGCAGTGCCATCGGTTTGTCACACCAGCCTCGGGGCACGTCTGGGCCCGTTCCTTTGGGGATGGCACTGGGATGCAGGTGAGGTTGCCAAGCCCCACTCCCTCCCCACCACCCCAGCAAAGTGGCTGCTGGATATTCCACGGGGCCTGGGGGCTCTGGGGCCTCCCCAGCACCACAGCCCAGAGTGGAGCTCTGGGGGTGGAACTGGGACCTCCCTCAGTGCTGCAAAATTAGGGGTAGGGAAGGAGAGATACCAAGGAAATGGGAGGAGGGACACAAAAGGCAGCAAAAAAGTGCATTAAGGGTTGGACTTGATGATCTCAGAGGTCTCTTCCAATCCAACTGATTCTGTGATTCTGTGGAAAGAGGAGGCTCAGGGGAGACCTCCTCACTCTCTGCAACTCCCTGACAGGAGGTTGTACCCAGGGGAGGATTGGGCTCTTCTCTCAGGCAACCAGCAATAGAACAAGAGGGCACAGCTGAAGCTCTGCCAGAGGGGGGTTAGGTTGGATATCAAAGAAATTCTCTCCAGAGAGAGTGCTCAGGCATTGGAATGGGCGGCCCAGAGAGGGGGGGGACTCTCCAACCCTGGAGGTTTTTAAGGTGAGACTGGACATGACACTGAGTGCCATGATCTGATCAAGGGTTGGGCCTGATGACCTCCGAAGTCTCTTCCAGCCCAACTGATTCCATGATTCTAAGGTTCCAGGAAAACTGAGCTTACCCACAGATTTCAGTTTCTGCATTCCCAAGTTCAGGCACCTCATGGGCAGGAGGGAGGCTGAGACTTGAGCTACAGTGACCTGCAGGCAGCTCTGGGCCCAGGACAACCATTCCCCCAACAGATGGAACATGCTCTGCAAACAAACCAGCAGCACCAAGACACAGTTGCTGCTATCAGGGAATTCAGGATAGGTTTCCCAGTCAGTCTTTGGAGAGGTTTTCATTTGAATCAGATCAAATTACACCAACAGACAGGTGGGGCTGATGGATGGAACTCGACACAGCATCTCCAGCACGGTGTGGCCGCAATGACACCCAAACCACCCGACCATGAGGCCTCTGCCCAAACCTGGAGCACTCAGAGAGCAGTTTTGTTCCCTTCAGCAGGGACAGGGCAGTGGGAAACGCTGGCTCTGTGTGCTGGGCTGTGCTGGGGAGGGCAGGGATGCAACATCCTCCTCCCAAGCCCACCTGGGCTCAGGGAGGCGAGCAGGGAGGAGGATTTCCAGGTCAGCAGCCCCTACACGCCTTTTGCATTCCTTCAGAGCCCTGAGCCAGCCTGGTGGGCTGCCCAGAGCTCTCCAGGGCCTCAGGAGCCAAAGCATCTTAGTGCGAGGAGGGTTTGGGCAAAGCAGAGCAGACAAAGCCTGTCATTAAATAGTAATGAAAGTGCCCTGTTTGTGGGAGGAAGACGTCACTAATCAGCTCCCGAAGGAATTCACCTCCATCATCTCCATCTCCTCATGCCCAGAGGCTGCAGGGTGCTCTAAACCTCCTGCCATGGCCTGGGGGCTGCAGTGCAGGGGTGCCCAGGCAGACCCCACTGCTCTCTGCCCTGGGGGGGCATCTAGAACTGCTCTGCAGTGACCCCCCTCCCGCACCAAAGAGCCCACAGTGCAGGGCAGCAGGAGGCACAATCAGCTTACCCCCAGATTACCACAGAGCCACCAACTCCTTTTGCAAGAAAAAGCTCATTAGTAACCCCAGAAGTCAGGAGAGCACCTTTCCACCTTGCCCTGAAGCTCTCTGGATTAAGAGGGAAGCGTCCTAATTAAACTGAAAGGCACATGTGCCCCGGTGGGGGCTGGATTGACACCCCACCCCCCTGAGGAACGGGCTGATTCCACCCAGGAACAGCCACAGCTCCGTGTCAGGGACAAGCAGCCCTGGGAGCAGGAATTCAAGGGTTAGATGCCCACACCATCCCTGCCTGAATGGGGAAAGCCTGGAAAGCAAGGAAGGCAAAAGACACACTGAGATAGCAGAGATTCAACCCCAATTACCGTGGCCTGGGCAGCACCAGCCATGGCACAGGGAGGGAATCCAGGAGCAAAGGGGGGTCTGGGGGCAGGACAGACACACAGAGCAGGTCTCACCCCCAGGGTGACTCCCCTCAGGACACACTCAGCAGGACACAGCAGCACAATTCCCTCCCTGTCCTCCTGCAAGTGCCTCCAATCCAAGGATTTACAGAAAATCTCGGCCACCTCCTCACATTCCTCCAACAGCAGTCGCCTCCCTTTGCTTCTCCCATTTAACACAAGGGTTTCCCCCTCCAGAGCTCGGGTTAAGGGATTCCATCTCTGTCCCAAAGTACCTCCAAGTGCTGGGAAAGATGTGCTGAGTCCCCCCCAGAGCTGTGAGCCCCCCAACATCCCAGCATGGATCCAACCTCCCATAAATCACTGAATTGCTGCCCCAGACCCTCTCCCCATCCTCCCCCTGCCCACCAGCAGGTCAGAGTCACCCCAGCCCCTGGGCTGAGAGGCACAACAGCTGTCATTAACCACCCCGACTTCCCTCCCCCTCCCCTCCCTGCCCTCGCTGGGTGTTCCTGCATGAATAATGCAGGAGCTGTGGCACAGGACACTGCCCACTCTGTCCCTTCTGGTCCCCAGGCCAGCAGCGAGCAGGTTCGAGTGCCAGCCAGGGCCTGGCCCCGTGTCCTGGGCTGGCACGACGGGTTTTGTTCCCAGATGCAGATTCCTTTTGTTCGGCCCCACCGTGCTGAGACAGCCCCACATCATCATCATCTGCAGAGCAGAGACGTCCCTGACACCGGGGCCAGCCCAGGACAGACACTGCCTAGCCAGGGATTTCGGAGTGTTTCACCAAGATCTCAGCAGTTTCTCCCCTCCCCAGCAGGAGCATCTCACAGCCCTGAGGCAATGGAAGTGCAGGGCTGAGGGGGGGTCGAGGGACCCTGATCTTCCACCACACTCGTTTGAGCAACTCTGGGATTGCTCAGGGACCAGCTTGGCTGGTACCAACTGAAGAGCAAGAGTATAAGTTAATTAGCCCCTTAATTAAGCCCTTCTTTGCCCTGTAGCCACAGTGCTGATAAGCCACAAAAACCCCTCTGCTGAGAATGTTACTTATTGCAAGGTAAGAGATGAAGCTTAGAAGTTCAAACCCCTCCTGTCCAAGGAAAAGAAGCTGAGGAGGAGGCTGGGCCACGTTTTAGAGCGAACGCTTGACACAGCAAAGGCTTTCCTGCCCTTCTATAGCTGCAAAAACCCGAATGCACGTTTTGCTCCCAGATCCCGACTTTGCCAGGCAGAAAGCACAAAGCCCACGGCACAACCACGCTCCCAATGTCCCTTAAACCCTTCCTGTTCCCAAGCTGCCCTTGCGACTGTCCCTGCTGGGAGGTGTCCTACCCCCAAACACCCCCCGGCGCTCGGAGCATCCATCCCGCACCACCAACCGCTCCGAGCGGGGCTCAGAGGCCCCAGGAGCGCTGCCCACCCCTCCTGGCTGCAGCCGATCTGCTGAATCACTTACTGCAGTGCCGGCCCCGCTGGCAGGACCTTCCCCGCGCCCCGAGGGCTCCCACGAGCTGAGCTGCGGCACCGACAGCCCCGGCTGCGCCTCCAGCCTTAACTCGGGAGCATCGCAGCGCTCCGAGGGCACCCAGAGCCGGGCAGGGGACAGGAATCACCTCCCGGCCGGTTTCGGCGGAGCCCGAGCTGTCCTGCACACCCCCGACAGCCAAACGCCGCTCTGCCAACCAGTCTGCAGCTGCTGTGCCGGCGATGGGGGGCAGAGGGACCCGGGGCGGGCGCGGTTTGGGGGGCACTGCCAACAGCCGCGGCTCCGCTCGTGCCCACGCGCCGGCAGCGTGGGCTCAGCAGCCAGACGGGAACAGGTTTGCCTGCTCGTGTCCCCCGTGGCGCAGACAGGATGAGTCAGAGCACAGCGGAGGGCACGGCACGGGAAAACAGAGGGTGAGGGAAAGGGCACAGGGTGGGCGGGAGGAGGGCACGGAGCGGGGGAGACGGGAGTGGAGATGCCTCCCTTGGAGAATCCCAGAGTATCTGGGGTTGCAGGAGAGCTCCGGGGTCCGGCCAGTCCAAACCCCCCGCCAAGGAAGGGGCACCTGGAGCAGGTGACACACACCCAGGGGGGTTTGCAAGGTGTCTGGAGAGAGAAACTCCACTCCCTCCCTGGGCAGCCCTGGAGTGGAGAGAGCACGATTTGCAGCTCCACATCGAGAGCCAAAGGCTGCAGCAAACCCTGCACCGAGTGGGAATCAGCTCCATGCAGAACCCAAGTCTCCATTGCAGGGCACTTCTCCTCCCAGTAACACCAGTATGGGGCACTGGCCCTCCCATCATCACACAGGGCCTTTAGCAGCGCTGGGCTTGGAGAAGGGGCAGTTCCCAAGCCATGGACCCCCAGAGCTGGGGCAGTTCCCAAGCCATGGACCCCCAGAGCTGGGGCAGGAGGGGGAAGGCAGGACAGTCTGCACAAGGACAGAGGGACACAGGGATTTGTCCTTTTTGAACAGAGAACCAGGAGGTTGCTCTCCTCCCAGAAATGCTTCCCTGGTCCAAAGATGAGCTGCTCCAGCTTCTCGGGATGCTCAGCCTCCCTCCCCACATGACTCAACACTTCCTGATCCCTGAGAAGGGCTGATGTGACTCTGCATTCCAGCTCTGATGTGATCAAAGGCCCCAAATCTGCATCTCAGACCCTTTCCAGGCTCACTCATCCTCGTGGTACATCCTGTGTAAAATACTGTTTTCCCAGCAGGAAGACACAGCTCTGAAAGAGCCAACACTGAACAGTGAAAAGAGGGGATTTAATTAAAAAAATTAAAAATCCAGGCAGAGTCTGCCTATATATCCCTGTTCCACTGGTAATTAGGAAACAGATGGGGGAAGGAGGGAACAGGGAGAGGAATCTTTGTTAGGTTAATTGTTTGAAGGCACTAAATGAAATATAGGTGGCCTGATTTCCCTGGAGGGTTTTTCAGGAACTTAAGGATGGACTTTCCAGAGAATAAAAGTAGGAGTTTCCCAGTAAAGGACAGCAGAAGATTATAACTAATCAGGCAAGACCAGAAGTGATAAACCCAAGGAAAAAACAAAGCTCCCCTTTGTAGTTTTAAATGAGGAATCAACCAATCTGATGCACAACTTCATTAACATCTCATTAAAATGCAATTTCCATTTTCCTGATTAAACGGTTGGGAGTAGACACATCTTCGTGGTCTTGGCTGTTCTCCAGGGTGGAGGTGCCCCGATGCCGGGCGGTCCAACCCCTGGGGACAGTTCAGGTGACACCTTTGGGAGCCAGCACTTCCATTCTCCTGCTTCCCAAGGTGCCCTCCGAGGATGCACCTTCCTCCCAGCTCGGATGTACCAGAACCTGATCCTTTGGAGCAAACACAGCAACACCTCCCTTGTTTGCTGCCTCCCGTGTCCCAGGAGTTTGGTGTGAATGTTCCATGCCAAGGGGCACGTTCTTATCTCCCCCAACAAGAGCACACAAAACTCCCCCTTCAGTGGCAATTACTGCTCTAAGGACTTGAAGCCTCAACCCACCGCTCTGAAGGTTCTTTGTGACAGGTCATTTAATCACATCACAGCTCACCTCGGCCTCCACAGCCCCCCAAATCCTTCCTCCCCCCCAAAGGGGCACCACAAACTGCTCTCAGTCCCACTTTGCTGCCCGTGTGTCTCATTAACCCAGAGTGGCTGCCCAGAGAATTAGGGAGCATTCCGGCTGATCCGGATTACTGGGATTGGCAATGCCCAACAGGCACAGAGCCCAAACACGTTTCAAACCAGGAGAAAATTAGAGTGGGGCTGGAAGGGAGAAGGATAAAAGGTCCAAGGCAATGGGACAATGAGAGAACCAAGCCTCAGGATTTGAAACCATAAGCCACATCCCTACCAATTGATTAGTTACTCTCCCTGTTTTCCCTTGATTCAGGCAATGCCTTCCTGCTCTCTGCTGAAATTAAAACATGATCCAGCCCCTTGAAGAACAAACATTAAAGAGATAGAAGATCTGAGTTTAGAAGGGGAATTGCTTTTAATTTGCAGAGGCTGCCTAAAGCAGCTCCTCAGCTGCACCACCAGGATGTCACACACTGAGAGCAGCCACTGGAGCTGGTGGCTCTGGGGCCCAGTGTCACCCCCACCATGCTCAGCAGCTGCTCAGGGGCTGGGCTACCCTGGCTCTGTGCAGGGACGGGATGAGGAGGATCAGCCTCGTCTGGAGGGAGGCAACAGCAGCTGCTGCAAAGGGCTCTGATGGCACCTTCCACCATGTGTTGTGCTGCTCCCCCCAGACCCCCCTTTCACGCTGCCTGAAGGGCTTTCCAGCACAGAACTGGTCCTACTGCAAGGGCTTCAGGCTTCTCAGTGCTCAGATCCATGAAATGCTGTCTGGAGAGGCCACAGCATCCTCATTTCCCCATGGGGGAGCAGAGCAGGTTTGGCTCTGGCTGCACCTCTTGGCGGGGCTGGAGGCTGCAGCCTCCCTGTGGCATCTGCAGGGGATGCTCCCAGGACCTTCCCTGGCCCTGGGGAGCAGAGATGTCCCCCCTGGACCTTCCCTGACCCTGGGGAGCAGAAATGTCCCCCCTGGACCCTCCCTGACCCTGGAGAGCAGAGATGTTCCCCCAGGACCTTCCCTGACCCTGGAGAATGTTCCACCCAACCTTTGCTGACAACCCCTGGCTCTGAGCTTTAGGACACCTCTCACTCCCAGGAGACAAAGGGTGTGGAACGCTCTGGAGCACCATCCTCCTCCCAGCACAAAGGCAGCCCCAGAGCTCTGCTCCCTGCAGGGTCCAGACAGCAGCAGGACAGCACTGGCAGCTCTGCAGCTGGGAGGATCCCCCAGCCTGGTGGCTGCTGTCTGCTCTGTGCCAGACAGCCCAGACAGAGCCGTGCAGGGGCCAGGAGGGAGGGCCTGGCAGGGGGGGTGGCCTCAGCAGGGGCAGGGCAGCAGCAGCAGGGCAGGTTGCCAGCAAAACTTCAGCCCTTCCTGAAGGTGAATGAAGCCACCAGGGGTTAACCCAGCCCAGCACCTCTGTCCCCTGGAGCTGGGGCAGCACAAGCTGCAGGCCTGGGGACAGGGAATAATGAGGAAGTATGAAGGGAAGAGGACCCTTGGAATGCCCTGGATTGCTCACAGGCTTCCACTGAGCATGAAAAATCCACTGGAGCTGGTTCTTCTTTTCCTCCAGAGGAGCCCAAAGAGGCTTTTAGAACTGGGCATTTCAGGGCTAATTATCTGCTGGGGAAGGGATGAGTTTATTTAGGGAGAGGCTGCCCCATCCCTGGAAGTGTCCAAAGCCAAGTACTGGGAACAACCTGGAATAGTGGAAGGTGTCCTTGTGTGAGCTTTAAGGTCCCCTCCAACTCAAACCATTCTAAGATTCCGTGACAACAGCGTGAAATCCAGGAATTGGCATCCATGTCTGAACAGAAATCATCTCTCCTGCTCCAGCTCCTCTCTAGAAGGAAGATGCATTTTATCTGCCTGATTAACACTCAAGGCTGTATCATAAACCCCTCCAGAAATCCCAATTAACAGTTAACTTGCTGTTGAGCCATTGCTACCAACCAGCATTCCCAGCTGCCTTTTCAGTCCAACCAGCTTTCCTTGCTTAGAAACCCATCACAACCCCTGAGAGCCCAACCCACACACCTCTCCTGGCACCCAGGGGTGGGCACAGCACCCTCTGGGTCCTTTGCACCCAAAAGGCACTTGAGAATGAGGTTTCAGCCCCTGCCCACAGAGATGCTGAGGACCTTGCCAGAGCAGCAGGATGAAACCAGGAGGGCTCAGCTCCATCCCAAGGTGTGATTCCTTCTGCTCCCTCCTCCTCCTCCTCCAGAGCCACGGGGCTGGCATGAGCCACGAGCACCCAGTGATGGCAGCGCAGCTCCCAGAGCCTTTCCCTTGCCCTCCAGCTGCCTCCTGGAGCAGCTCTGGATCTGTCACAGATTGGGAGCAGAAATAGCAGGCTGGTGACACACATCGCCCCGAGCCCCGCGGCCCCCCCGGCACCGGCACAATTAGGGTTTAATCAGGTGTCACATTCACTTGCCCGAGACCAGCACGGGGTGATCCGCAGGGAATGGCCCCTCCAAAGCCTCCCCCAGTGAGGAACAGGGGCCAGACCCCCATCCTGGGGTGATCCATAGGGAATGGCCCCTCCACAGCCTCTCCCAGCCTGGGAGGGGAGCCCAGACCCCCACGTTGGCCCCACGTGGCATCTGGCCCACGCTGCCCACCCCATCCCAGGGTAATTGTGCTGGGAGGCTCCATCTGCCTTCCCACGTCTCAGCATCTGCTCAGGATCAATCCCAGGAGCGTCATGAGCGCAGCTCAGCCCCTTTCCCCGGACAATGGGCAGCATCAGGCACAAACTGCATTGCTATTGTGAAAGAGCTTTTCATTTTGCTGCCCGGCCTGTGACAGCCCTGGCTGTGCCTGTCCAGCCCTGTCCTTGCCTGCACTGCCCTGTTGTGCAAGAGCTGCTGGTGGAGAACCAGGATTTATTGCAAATTAATTGACATATGTTGACTCAAACCAGGCAAAGGCAGTGATTTAATGCATTCAACAGTCCACAGAATAAATATTTGAGGCTCACCCAGGGCCTCGAGGAGAAAACACCTCCCTGTCCCTGCAACTGCTTATCTGCCTCTGGGGAAACTGAGGCAGGGGCTCTAAATGGCTGGGGCAGAGTCACAACCTCCAGTAAAAGAGCTGAAATTGGAATGAGGACTCCTGACTTTGTCCTACAGAATATTCTCAGTAACTTCTTAGCTGTGTTCCAGGGAACAATCCTGCCAGAACAAACTAAGGATGGAGCCTTGGGGGTCCCTTCCAGCCCAGGATAGTCTGTGATTCCATGATTCTGGGAACTCATCCCAGCCAGCCATCCCTGGCATAACCACACCCATCCATGCCCAGCATTCCCACCCTCCAAGCCCTCAGCGGGCAGCACAAGCTCTGGGATGCTCCCGGCCCAAGGCCATCCTTAAGTCAAGTCACCCTGCCTGAGTCTGTCAGGGAATAGACACTGAGCAGTTCATCAGTGCCATTTCCCCACTTCTCCCAGGCCCAGGAGGCCAGGGGGGCTGGCACTGGTGTTGCTGGGCAGCTGGGAGGGCTCTGCCCCCTGTGCTGAGTGGATGTGACACGGTGGGAGCTGACACGGCCCATGTGCTGCTCCAGACTGGGCTGATGCTCCTGCCCTGCATGGAGGGGAACAGCAGGAGGGCAAAGGCAGCTCCTGGGCATGGGGAGGCTGCCAGGGGCTGGCAGGGGGGTCCCTGCTGTGCCTGGAGGGATTGGAGCTGGGCCATCCTCACACTCCTCTCCAGCTGGTGCTCACATGTCAGCAGAGTCCACACAGCCTGAGCTTTGGCTGCCAAAAAAAATTATACCCTGCACCCACAGACCAAAAATTTATGGGGAACTCGAAAGTTTCTTCTTCCCTCTTATCCACCTGCTGTGCTGGAGGAAGTTGTCCCCAGAGTGGTCCTGGGTCAGTCCTGGTACATGTCAATGCTCCGACAAAGCACCTCAAAGTATCCTCAGCATTTACCCTCAGACTCAGCCTTAAAGCACTTGCTGTTGCTCAGGGGACCAGCAGGGAGGCACAGAACTTCGCAGCCATTATCAGCAACACAACAAGCTGCAAATGTGACACCATTTTTATTTTTTTTTTAGTGCAACTCAGTGGATTAACCAGTGTCACATTTTAGCAAGTGAAACCACAACTAAGGCAAAGCAAATCCAGAGCTGGAGTAGCAGAGCTCTCTGAGGACAAGGAAGGAGATCCTTCCACAGTGCCAGGAGTGGAAAATGCCATTTAAAACCAGACACTGCTCTGGCAAAGCCCAGATTGAGTGAAGACTAAACAAGATCTGACAAGCTGACATTTGAAAATGCAATTAGCTGGCTCGTAGAGCCACCCTGTTATCTTATTGTTAATTATATGTTTGCTCAGTCTGAGAGGCAATACACTTATTTAAATTTAATTCTCAGGCTCTCCTGCTTTGACTGGTCCCTTCAAGCAAGAGCTCCCATCCTCCTGCTGCCCCCAGCCCTCTCTCCCAGCCACTTTCATCTCCACAAAGGCCTGTGCTACACTGGATTATGTAATTGCCATTAGAACCTGCTCTTGGGGCAGCATCTAAAGAGAATTCCCAAGATAAGAGGTGCTTGGGAACCACTGGAGGCCACTGGGGGCTGGGACTCTGCCTTAATTTCCCATTTCTGCAGTTCTTCCCCAAGACCACCAGTGCCAGTCCCCCTTCCCTGCCCCTCCCCTGCAGCACCTGAGCCAGGCCCTGCCAGCACAGATGTGTTTATCCCTATCCATGGCCCTCCCTCCCCTCTTAATTGTGATCAATCTGCCTTTCAAGCACACTAATGTGCATCATGGCCCAGGCCAATTGCTGGACATGAAGCCAATTCCCATTTGTTTGCCTTGCAGGGCAGTGGGGGGGAGGCAGCAGAATCACAGCTGAGCCAACCCGGCATCTCCTGGGCAAAGCTCTGCCAGGGATGCCCAGAGAGCACAGCCCGCCCAGCCCAGGGTGGCACTCACAGGAGCCAGCCCCTCTCCTCCCCAAACCCAGCTATCCCCAAAGGCTGACCCAGCTGGAGGGGGAGCCGGGGAAGCTGCAGCCCATGGAATGCAGGAGCAGAGAGCAGCCTGCAGGCCTGGGCTCGAGCCAGAGCTGCCCCCAGGGCCAGCAGCATTCACACGAGGTCAACCCAACCTCCCCAGCCACGGCCCCAGCTGCTGAGATGGCTGCAAACAACCCCTGCAGGCCTTGGCATCTGCACCCCAGAGCTGCCAGGGGGGGATGGCAGCCTTGGCATCTGCACCCCAGAGCTGCCAGGGGGGGATGGCAGCCTGGGGTGGGCACCACGGTGTTTTGAAGGACATTTATGTTGTACACAGATGTGCCTTCTGGATTTGGTATATGAATGAACCCTCATTCCAGCTTTCCTGGGCATAAGGGGAGGAGCACTCAGTTGGGACAGAAAGTTTGGTCTTCAGATGTTTTACATTAGAATCCAAATTTACTCGAGATTATGGAAGAAGGAAATGGAATTATCAATTCATTAAGTTGATTTGATATAGAATCACAGGATCCCACACTGGTTGGGGTTGGAAAGGACCTTAAAGCTCCTCTCCTTCCACCATCCTACCATGGCAGGGACACCTTTCACTAGACCAGGTTGCTCCAAACTGGCCTTGGGCTCTTCCAGGGCTGGGGCAGCCACAGCTCCTCTGGGCAACCTGTGCCAGGGCCTGCCCACCCTCCCAGGGAGGAATTCCTTCCCATACCACCTGAACTTCCCCTCTGCCAGTTTGTAGCCATTCCCCTTTGTCTTCTCACTCCAGTTCCTGATGAACAGTCCCACTTCCTTCCCTGCAGCCCCTTCAGCTCCTGGAGCTGCTGTGAGGTCTCCACACAACCTTCTCTTCTCCAGGCTGAGCAGCCCAAACTGCCTCAGCCTGTCAGATGTGTCACAAAAGGAGGGTGACCCACGAGCAGCTCTGGGGGTCCCAAGTGTCCTGGCACATGTGTGTGGCCACAAAGCCCCCGTTCTGTCCTGTCCCCTGTCCCCTCATCCACCCACATCTGTGAGCACGTCACGGGGGCTCAGACAGACACCCACGAGCTCACAACAAGCAGGGCTTTGTTGCTGGGTCTGGTGGGAATCTGAAAGCAAGATTTCACGAGTCCTGACACCATTTAAGTGACAGCAAGAACGGGAGCTTCTTCTGGGCCCTGCACTCATCAAGGGCACGCTGCGAGTACAGATGTGCCTTTATCCCCCCGGGCATCTGAGTGGCTCCCCCAGCGCTCACAAACGGGGCTGTGTAATTAAACACAGAGTGGCTGGTGGTGCCAAACCCCTTCGTGGAACTGGGAAGAGCCTGTGGAACAAGATACAGGCTGGCCCCAAGTGCTGATCATTGAAGTACTTGAGGAACAGTGACATTTACCACCAGCTCACCCAGCAGAGCACGGGCAGCTCCTCATTAACTGAGCTGACTGTGTCCAACTTGCAGAGTCTGGGCTGCTCGTCACCTTTTCAGCTTTCTAGGGGAGAAGGGTATGCTGTAATTTCTTTCCCTGCCCCCGGGCTGGGTGACTATCCAATAAAAACTGCTGGGAATGCCCAATAAAACAGCTCTACAGAGACATGAGGACAGGCAGTCAGTCTTTGTACATGAGAAGAGGTTCTCAAAGTGATGCAAAGAGGGAGCAGATTGTTTTGGTCCTCGCTGATGAAAACCCTGAAGGAAATGGGATCACAAAGCAATTCTGGCTGGAAGGGACCACAGCAGGTCACCCAGTGCAGTCACCAGCTGGAAGCAGGATCAGCGCTAAGCTCAGCCCAGGTTGTGCAGGGCTTTAGCCGGGCGGGGGTTTAAAACACCTGCCCGAGAAGGGTGGAGCCCACCCATCCCCTGGGGCCGATCGGTGCCCCAGCGTGCCAGGCGCGCTGGAGGGAGGGGACGGGATTTTCCTTGTTCTCGCATCCTTTTATTGCGGCGTATCCCTGTTATCCCCTTTTATCGTGGACACGGGGACAAACAAGGAGACAACACGTCAGGGACCAGGGGGGTTCCCGGCGGGAGGTTCAGGACCCTGGAGAGCGGCCAGGGAGCCCCGCGGGACGGGACGGGACGGGACGGGGCGGCCGCGAGGGTCCTTTTCCCACCCACGGACACTCATGGCCTTGTCATTCACACGTTTCCCAGAGAAGCTGTGGCTGCCCCAGCCCTGGAAGTGCCCAAGGCCGGGTTGGACAGGGCTTGGAGCACCCTGGGCTGGTGGAAGGTGTCGCTGCCCACGGCAGGGAGTGGGATGAGAGGAGTGTTAAGGTCCCTCCAACCCAAACCAGTCCATAATCCTGTGGTCCTTTCAATCTGGAGCTTCTTAAGGTTAATGAGATAATCAGGAAAAGGAAACATTCCAGAGCAAAAAGGGCATTTCACTGCATTTCCTGCAGACCCAAGCAGGGCCCTGTGGCACTCCCAGCTCACACTGCATTTGCCAGCCCTGCCCATCCGTGCCAGGACATTTCAGGAGCAATGCAGGATGCAGGCTGACAGTCCGACTGGAGCATCCTCGCTGGGCCTTAGGATTCCCACTGTCTGTAGGAACCCATCAGTCCTTGTGCTGGAAAATGGCAAAATCCACTGCCAAGGAGGCAGAAAGCAGCAGAAAAGCTGCCAGGAATTGAAATGAACCTCCAGGTTCACCTTGCACCAGAAGCCTGTGGGTTCTGCTCCCTTTAACCAGCCATCTGTGAGGATCAGGGTTTGCTTCCAAAGGTGGCAAAGCAGCATCCAGGACAGGGCAAGGGATTTGTCAGCTCTACCTGTGTCGTGCTCCCCTGAATCCTGCCTGTGCAAAGCACCCTCTCTCCAGTGCTGATGCTTCTCCACAGCCTCAAATGCAGCAGCCAGTTCAGGCTTAGCTGAGGAGCAGAGACAGAGAGATGCTAGCAAAGGATTTCCAGACACTGCTCTGTGAAGGAAAGTCCCACTCCCTGTTCCCAAGGCTGTGCCCTGCCTTTTGCCCAGCTCTGCCTGCAGGCAGGGCTCGATGCTTTGGTCCCCTGTGCCCTTGGGCTGCTCCCTCCCTCTGCATTCCAACAGTGAGGAGAACAGGTCTGATCTCAGACGGATGGGATGAGATCCAAAGGCTCTGAACAGAGGGGAGCTGAGGAAACAAGGCAAAGACTCGTCCCTGTATCCCTTGGAACTTTTACCTGGTGTAGCCACACAAACCCACCCCTATTTGTTCAGTTGTTAATCCTTCTCCTCCTATCTCATTAACTGGGAATGGTGATCCCTATAAGCAGGGCTGAGGTCTAAATCCCACTCTTTTAATCCATAATAACACAGCACAGTTTCTTTCAGATCTGGATTAAAGTAAAAGAAAGGGAGGGGGATTATTTAATGTAACAGCAACGTCAGGCAAGTTCATTCTGAGCTGGATCTCTAAAATTATGCAATAATTATCCAGGACAGCCAAGGTAAAGGAATGAAGGTATGAGCTGCTTGAGCAGGGGGGAGAAAAGAGAAAAGATGGAGCAGAAGTCATCCAACAACATTTAATATGAAGAAGATTATTTTTGAAAGGAGTTACCCCCAGGGCAGGGAGACAAGCTAGACCTCCCTGACAAGATTTGCAAGAGCCTTTCAAAAACTGTAAGTGAATACAACCCGTGGTCGGAGCTGCCTGCTCGGTTTTAAGATACAAGGGAATGTTTTGGTAAGGGCAAATGAAACCCAAGGAATAAACCTTCAAAAGGGAAGTACCAGAGGTTTCTTTCCTGGATTTTTAAAAGTCTCCTCCCAGGTTTTGCTCTTATTCAAGTAAAATCTTATTTTCTGTGTATTACTCAGAGATTCAATACAAACAACCACACTGGGTTTAAACCCTCACAATTCAGCTGTTTTCTTATTTCTCCTGAACAAGGAGACTGTGCAGGGATTTCACAGCTCCCTCAAGTCTTGTAACAGCACAAATGAAGGAGCTCTGCCTTAACTTTTGGTGAGAGTTGAGAGGCCGATGCTGCACAGACACCTGATCAGAGCCCCCCCCAGCTCAGCACAGCCCCTGCTTCTGTGGGGAGAGGAGAGTCAGCCACTCCTGCCAAGGGCTCCCACGTAAAACCAGAACCTCACAAGAGTCCTGGGAATCTGGTTCTTTAATTTTCCCAGATTTCTCAAACGATCTGGAGTGCAAACCTTCCCCCCGGGGTCTCCTCTGTACCTGAGCACACCAAGGACAAGATGGATCCAAAGCTCTCTGACCAGTCACCTGTCCAAGCCTCACCTGCCCAGGTGAGCTCCCCTTCCAGAGACACTGGGCAGGATTTTGTAGAGACATCCCATAATTACCACAGTTCTGCTGAGTGGGGTTAGACAGTGACAGGAATAGGGAGAGGATTGAGTCTGGCAAGGTCCCTGGGAACTGTGAATAATTCATGCAGCAAACCTTGCCCCAAGGTCACCTCAGGTCCTTCTCCCAGGGTCACCCCCAGGCCTGAAACAGGACACTGGAAGTGGGAATCACTTCAGTGGGAAGCTCAGCTCCTCCAAACTCCACCTATTTCCCCTTTCCCATCAGCCTGAGCCCAGCACCAACACAGGTCCCTTTGCCTCTTGCCAGTCCATTCTGCCTTCCCTCAGGATCACAGGAAATGCAGCATTGATTTAACACACAAGACCCACCCAGATGAAGACAATTAGATCACAGCAAGACAAATAATTCATTTTGAATTAATACCTTTTGAGAGCTTGGGATATTTTCCATTTAATCATTAGCTGGGAGAGGAGATGATTGGATTGACTGTCTTAGTTTAAATCAGATCCCAAACCACAGCCCGGGCAGCACAACTCTGGAAATGCTGTGGCCTGAGAGGCTGAGGCTGGAGCTTTGTTATTCCCAGAACCAACACCATCGTGCAGCTCCAGCAAGACAAAGCCAGTCCCCAGGTCTCAACCCCTGTAAACAAATTCTGTTTTCAAATTTAACAACTTGAGCCCGTCCTCTTGTCAGCTGAGCATCCCCCATGCATTATTTATGTCGGATTCCTGTTACAACCACACCAAAAAAGGGAAGTCAGCAAGGGCCCAGCCTGGAGCTGGCAAAGAGAAAGGCTACAAATAGGAATAGGAGGATGGGGCATTTGAGGAGTTTTCTTTCAGGGTAGGCCACTCAAAGAAGTTTTCTTGAAACAAAGCAGCCACGCTGCCCATCAACGCCTGCCAGGGGTGGGTGTTTCACAGAATCACGGGCAGAAAGAAAGGAGTCAGCAGCTCTGGAAAAGTCACAGGATTGTTGCCTTTGTGCTCAGCAGCCGAGAGGAGCACCCCGGGAACAGCACAGCGCCACAGGATCCATCTTAGGGCAGCCAGGCCTGGCTGGGCACGGCAGCAGCCCAGCTGCCCTGCAGTGCCCCCTCCCAGGACCAGCCCCGCTGCCTGCCAGGAGTGCCCCACAGCCCACGTGCTGCTGCAAGGACCTGACCTTGAAAAACCATCCCAAAGGAAAAGGAAAAAGAAAAACCTGCCCAAGCAAGACGCACAAGCCTCTCCCAGTTTTGTCAGGGATTGGATTTTCTGGAGAAAGCCTCCCTTTTTCCGCCCATAACCCCCCCAGTGCCGTGCCCAGAGGCCCAGAGGACGGTGCAAGGAGCAGCATCGCTGCTCCCTGCCCTCCAAGGAGCAGCTGAGGCCACTGGAGAGGAATCCACCCCGCGCTCCAGCGCAGCGCTCCCACCTCCGGCCGGCCCCGCACAGGCAGCGGCGCTCCCTTCGCCCTCCGCAGCGCATCCCGGCGCTCGGAGCTGCCCAGCCGCCCGGAGAGCAGGGACTGCAAATGATTCAGCACTTTCCCCACCTCCAGAGGCTGCTGGATCGATAGCGGAGCCGCTGCGGGCACGGCCGGAGCATGCGGATCACCAACCTGGCGGGCACCGAGCGCTGCTGTCCGGCGGGGCCCGGCCCCATCCAGCGCCGCATCCCAGCGCGGGGGGCTCCGAGAGGCCTCGGATGGATGGGGATGGATGTTGCCAGCCCGGGGTGTCTCGCAGGGAGAACGCCAGTCCGCTCCCAAAGCCGGGAGGGAAGCGCTGCCCGCAGAGCAAACCCTCCTGCCCGGGAGGTTTCGGGCCCCAAACTCGCCGTGTCGCACAAAGGTCTGTCCCCGGGCTGCGTTTCCGTCCCCGCAGCCCGTCCCCCCGCACT